>WOGP01013679.1:0-12651 GCA_015342065.1 Leptinotarsa undecemlineata
CTTTTCTGTGTGTATTTAGTCTTTATGACTTTAGCCTCCCCTGTTCTCCAATGCACGAGTCGTCACTGGTAGAGACCAATTACCCTAACATCAAATTGATATTATTTGCACTCGACGGGCGTTTCGCTAACAGCGATATTGCCAAACTCTTCTTTGCTCTAATATGGGTTCAGTTTTATTAGATGGCAGCACTTGACGGGTGAAAATTCATTGAAAATGGAAAACACGTTTTATAGAGTAGTCAAACATTATTTCATATTTTATTTTTCGAAGAAGTTGACTATATTTTAACGTACTTTGTCGCTATCTTACAAATTTTGTAATTCATCAAAGGAATAAAAAATTAAAAACATGTTTGGAAAAATAAATGGAAAAGAATAAGTTAGCGCCATTCTTCGTTACATTATCAATAACTTTCCCCTATACATATTTTATATGTAACATCTGATTTCTTCATAAAGTGTTTTCGCGATTTTCAATATGGCGCTGCTACTCCATAGGGCTCTTCAATAATATTGTGCTTATTGTTTTCTACTTTTATTTTTTCTATCTTCACGGCCTGAAATTTCCCAACTTGTCCAAGTCGGAAAAACAGCGAAAAGTTGAGAATTTTGTAAAATTGTCACTTCAAAATTTGTAGACTGTTCAGAACTGTTTTCTCACTTGGGAGAAATTTAACTTCTTTGTTGATTTCAAACAGCTCAGAATTATGCATGCTGGGAAATCCCAACCTTCTCCTGGTTCTTTCCCTTTTCTTATTGCCTTTCCTTTTCTTTTCTCTCATTTTAATTTTTTTAATTTTTATTCTCTTTTTACTATTATTTTTTCTATCTTCATGGCCCAAAATTTCCCAACTTTTTCCCAAGGCGAAAGAGTAAGGGGGGAAGGCTCCATCCCATGGCGACGGCCCTGACCCGAACTATCGTAAGTAATGGTAGAACAGAAATTCCACTAGGTATCATAGAACTCCTGCTGATACATATTTCATCAAGCGCTGAACTTTTATGATATAACGTTTCTAAGAAACGAATGAATTATATAGGTAAGTTCAACTGAAACATCATTCCAACAATATCCACTGCAGGTATTTTATAAATAACATATGAGTGTATTCTGAATATTCACCCTCGCGACTCTTTCTGGAGATATATAACGTTTTTCATTCTACTTCTTGACTTGCTGGGAATATAAACACTCGTAATACACTGAAACTACTGAACGTACTGCTCTCCTGGGGCGACATAGCCATCCACTCTTGATACGTTAAAACGTTCAAATTGCTCAGACTCGTATACGTGGAAAAGAGAAATAGAAAATACGAGAGATATGCGATAAAATGTTTTTGGAGTGCTTTTAAGTATCTGAAAAACAGGTAGAATATTTATTTCAAATCAATTCGTGATCATTGGTTTGATAGAAGCAGATTTCAATAAAATCGTCAATGAATATCCAGTGCCCCATTGTTGATTTCTCTCATTTCTGTCAGTAGAATTCGAAACATTTTTGTTTCTAATTCTACTGGATTCAACCTCATTCAATCACTATCAAATAGGTTCATTATTTTCACTTTTTAAAAGTCCACACACCCGATTTTGGTACTTTGGAAGGCGAAGATCAAAATCAGTTACTAGGTGAAAAAATTGTGAGCCATTAGTGGACCCCTGGCAGATATGAAACAATAATATTTTGTGGCCCCTGTGATGATTGTTGGGTACTGAACCATTCATTAAAATTATTTAATTAAAATATACATGAAAAAATGTTAACGTGGCTAAATTATACTAGTAAACTCCAGAATCTAAGCTAGTTATTGCAATATATTACTCAAAATCTCAAATTATAAATTTCAATAATAAATGTTTCAATATAAATTCCACTATCATTAGAAAATAAATTTGGATGCAAGCAGGAAAGAGTAGCATAGCTTACAAAGCTCGTTAATCGACGCCTAATGAAATCGATTTTTTTACTCTCTGCAGCTTTGACCAGAAGCCAGCAACTAGATGATATCAGAGTTAAAAAGCATTCTTGATGCAATACCTGACAATTTTGTTTCGATCTGCTATAAATTTCATTAGTATTACTAAGACTGATAATGTTTGGATCTCCTTTTGTCGTCAGAAGAATTAACTTGAGAGTGACAAGTGTTAATGATGACTACCCCCACGACAATATCATCTTATGAACGAAAAAAATTGTTTCTCCAACGTATTTCAAAAGAGTGATTCGTTGAAAATCGCCAGCACGAATCTTGTGTGACATCAGAGCGTATTCTCACGAGTGAATACCTGTGTATACTTGAATACGTCAAAATCTAAAGTGACTACACTATATATATTACGACAGCTGAAAATGCTTTCTCACTACTGTCACAGAAACCATGTAGTTCTACTTCTTCACTGGCAAATAAATGACAACCATAACATCTGGGCACGCATGTTTCCTTGATGTTGTTGAGAATCCCCAATAACTGTATCCATTTGGTATTCATATTTTCAGATATCTCATCATCCCAACTGATTCCCTTTTTCCAGAGTTCTTGTAAAAAGATTTTGAATTTTACAACTAGTGGTGATAGGAAGCCTAGTGGATCAAAAACGGACATAACCAATTTAAGAACTTCCCTTTTCGTTGGTACCTTGGTTTTTTCTAGAATTTTAGAATCTATATTTCCTTTATTCAGTGAAAATATAATACTGTCTGATTCAGGATTCCACCAAAGAGGTAGTACTCTTTCTGCAGGTTGTTGAAGAAATGATTTCAAATTTTTCTCAGTTCTGGATCTTAAATGTTCGGGATTTTTTTCAATAACATTTTGAGAATTGCTGATCCAGTTGCAAATGCTGAATCCTGCTTTTCCATGGATTTCTATTACTTCCAAAATGAGTTTGACGGCTTCTTCTTCAGTTTCTACACTATCTTAGTAATCGTCAACATAATGTTTTTCAATTATTGCTTTAGCTGCCATGGGAAGTATGTGATAATGTTCTTCAGTATTTTTATTCTTCACAAACTGAGCCATACAGGAAGAAGATGTCGCTCCGAATGTCATGGCCTTCATTTCGTAAACATCAGGATATTTTGATCGATGCATACCTTGCCAGAAAAAGCGTTGAGCTGAGCAATCGTCTTCTCGGATTCTTACTTGATGGAACATCTTCTTTATATCTGAACAAAAGGCGATCGACTTCTGACGGAATTTCCAAATAATTGCTGTTAAGTTTTTTAGCAAGTCTGGACCTTGAAGAAGATGATCATTAAGGCTAGTTCCACTCGACTTTGCTGCGGCATCAAATACCAATCTCAGCTTGCCTGGTTTGTTGGGGTTTACCACTCCAAAATGTGGTAAATACCAAGTTTTTTGGCCCTCTCTTTTAGCTTCAGTAACGCTCAGCTTTCGAATATAGCCTTTTTGAGTATATTCTTCAANAGTCAATGTCATAACAAATTTTCTTTTTTTTTTGTAAACATAAAAACAAGTGATAAATACTGATCAACTCAATTGAAAAACATGGTGATTCTAACTAGCTTTCGAATATAGCCTTTTTGAGTATATTCTTCAATTTTTCTACAGTTGTCAGCTGCAAATTCCTTATTTTTATCCATTTTCCTCTCCATAAATTTGAGGCGATTCAGTGCTACAGGTTTACTGTCTGGTAATGTAACATTTACGTTTCTCCATTGGAGCCCATTCTCAAAATGATTTCCAACTCGTTGAATAGTATTTTCCATGATTTTCAAAGCTCTTTCGTCTTCTTTAGATCTACCATTTTCTTCTATGAATTTTATTCAAAAATTTTCAATTCTACATGAATCTTTCACCAGTTTGTGGATATCTTCATTTGCTTCTTCTTGAGACTTACAACAAACGTGAAATATCAGAGAATTCTCAAAAACCTTTCCTTGTGGATATCTTCCATGTACTAACCATCCAAGTAGAGTTTCAGAAACAAAAGGCGCATTCCAATAACTCTGATAAATTTTCCTGGCAATTGTTGAGGCACATTGGTCTTGGCCAATAAGAATAGTTGGTTGGGCATCATAAAAAGAAAGAACTGGCGTTTCCTTGATGTATGGGTAGGTTTTACTCATAGTTTCCACATCAATTGTTTGCTTTGGAAGTGAAAGTCCGCTACTGTTCTAACTTCATTTATTTTGTACATTTTTGAGTTTTCTTCTATTCCAGATAGCTCTAAAGTCACCTTCTTCGAATTTTCTTCATTTTTTGTTACGTTGTTGAGCCACTGATAGCATAGTGGTTCTACAGGTCCGTCTAATCCTATTTCTTGAGCGATTTTGCTACCATTGTTGTTGTCGCTGCTTCATCTAACAAAGCAAATGTAGAAATTTCCTTATTGGGTCCTTTTAGTTTCACGGGAATTATTCGAAGTAGTATTGTAGGATTTTCTTCTTGAAAAAAGTTAATTTTTTCCACATGAATGTCTGGATCGTCGTCCTTGTTCAAGAGTGACACATTATTCACTGAACCTTCCGCCGCCTTACTTTTATGATCAAGATTGTGAAGTATGTTGTTACGGAATTTATGGCAATTTTCTATTCCACACTTTTGTTTTACCCTGCATGAACATATATTATGACCTGGCTTTAGGCAGTAAAAACAAAGCTTCTTTGATGTCACAAATTTCCATTTTTGATCGATGTCGTTTTGGAAATCTGTCAAAATATGATTATTCTGGCAGTTGGGTTATTTCTCATATTTTTTTGTGGTTTTTCAGGATAACTATAACTGTTGAAATCAGCACAACTTGACGCTGCTAAAGCGATTTTGCGCATCCATAGTGAAAATGTTTTTAAAATGATGGTGGATTCATCAGATCATTTGAGTCTTAGAAATGGAGGTAATTTCATGATAATTTCATTTAATATTGATGGATTCGTCATGTGTCCAGTATTTTGAAATAGTTCCATAGTTGTAACCAAATTTTCGATAACCTTTGAAAATGGCAGGACGTTTCAAATCTCCCCTCTTTTGGAGGAGTGGCTCGTCGAACTTTTTCTATCAAATTGGAAACAATGAATTCAGGTCTACCGAATGTTATTTTCAAGGTTTCAATTATTTTCGTTATATTTTTAGGGACGATAAGGAGTGGTTGCACTGCTTCTCTGGCTCTCCGTTTAAGTAATCTTTGCAGACGCATAATATTTTCATCTTCACAAATATTGAAGTGTTTAGTGGAACGCTCAAACTGACATAACAACAATTGCCAGTCTTCTGGATTTCCATCAAAAGTGGACAAATTTGTTTTTGTATCATCTGATTGTTCGGAACTTTTTCATTTGTTGGAGTTCTGCTTGAATACATCACAGACCTGGTTGAAATTATCGCTGTCAATACCCGTTTCTTCAATTTTCCAGTTTGCTATCTTTTCTTGAACACTCATTTGGAATAAATCGATAACACTATCAGCACTGTAAATTGTAGGCTTTTTGGACGAAACTTCCTATATCAATTCACGTTTTAGTCGAGCTTCTTTCCTTAGCAGCTCTGCATCTCTTTCAGCTTACTTTCTTTCTATTTCAGCTCGCCTTTTCTCCACTTCAGCTAACTTTCTTGATTCCTTCAGTTCTATTTCAAGTATTCTTCGCCTAGAACTTGATAATCCAGTCTCTTTGGAAACATCTCGTGAACGTGAACTTTTGTTGGTATTCAATTAATGGTTTTGAGGAATTGACATTGTTTGTGGTTTATCACCTACGTCACTGTATCTTTCGGGAGGAATTCCTTTAGTTTTCCTTTCACTTATACTTGGGGTTGGCATGGACATGTTTCTCCAAATTTGCTTTTTCTTTTTATTTGTTTACTCGAAGGACCAATGTTCTGACTAGTCAGTCCTACTGTGATTTCGTCTGATTTAAAGTCGAAATAAACCAGGAATCAAACTTTAACTATGTTTAATCTTCAATTTCAAAATTATATTAATAAGTCAATGTCATAACAAATTTTCTTTTTTTTTGTAAACATAAGAACAAGGGATAAATACTGATTAACTCAATTGAAATACATGGTGATTCTAACAGCAACAGTCGGGATAGTTATAAGTGAGTTATAATTTATACTTTTTTTTACAAAAACTCGTCAAAAATGGAACAGTGAATGAAACAGTACATGGAAGTGAATAACTAATCTTTGGAAAAAATTAGGAATTTTCCAAGAGAAGGAATAAAAAAGACAGTAACTCTATACAGAGATGTGTGTATCATACACATAGGTAACTTTTAGACAAAAACTGAAGGAATAGCCCTCTCAAAACGGCTATTTTCATGTAAACATTGAATTTGGAGAAAGAAAAATACTTTCTGAACAAATAATTTCATTTGAACACTGAGTTATACAGAAACTCGTTTGTCTATTCAGTGTGTATCATAAACAATCGTTATGGAATTCAATCAGCTATCATTCACAGGATTGCCACACAATCCTCCACAAAAAGTGAAATTTCTCTTACATGGATTTCTACCAGTGAGGATGACAATGTTCCATGTAAGTGAAAGTTCACCGTTTTTATTTATTATATTCTGTAGCAATCCTATGAATGATATCTCATTCAATTCCGTGACGAATGTTCAATATGAAATCTGAATAGAGAGAAGTGTTGTTTGTATAACTCAGTGTTCATATTTGTCTCAAAAGTATTTTTTGTTCCTGTAATTTAATTTCATTTGAAAGAAGCTGTTTCGAGAGGGATTTTCTTCCAGTTTGGGTCTGAAAGTTACTTTCTTCCATTATCCATACATATTTATATAGAATTCCCTTTTCAAAATTGATTGCTTTTTTGCTTTGTTTGGAAAATTCATATATTTTTATAATCAGAGAGAAGTAGGAAGCTGAAACTTTTCTTCCCCAAAAATTAATCTCTCCTAAAAGTATACACCTTTCATTTCAAAAGGTATATATTTACTTTTCAATTTTCCAAATTCATATCACGAGGTAATTGAATTAATGATCATTTTTTATATGATTACCAGTTTCATGGAAACCTTACAGCTGTAGAGATCACTATTAAGAAGGTCAAACTGGTTTTTTTTTCAAATAAATTATCTTCAGGAGGTGTCAAATATCTTCCCAAAAATTCAGCATATCTTCGCATTTAATAATGTATGCTAGTCATTTGAGAATGAAATACAGATCACTTACAAGAAATATATATTCTGTTCAACCAACATTTTTCGGATGATATCCAAACCATATGTTGAATGTAGACTGGAAAAAAAAATTTAGACCCCATTATCATCTATATGAGGATAGAGAGATTTATTTATTCTAAAAAAAAAATGTTATTTCAAAAAATCTATCCCCTAGATTTTTGTTTGCTGGAAATAAATGACCAAATAAATGACCATTTTCAATTTAAAAAACTGAGGTTACGGAGGCCGTATTGTAGTAGGTGTCACTTTTATAGAAAAGATTCATTTTTTACTTCATGACTATGAAAAATGAAATATTCTCGTAAGATATCAAATGACTCCTCAAAAATTCGAAACGATCTTGCAGTCTGTAATGTAAACCAGATAATTGTTGATGAAATACAGATCACGAAAAGTTTAGGAATGTTACCTAAAATACAGTTTATTTTGAATAAAGTTGGTCCACTGTTACCCGGGGCAAAATGGGGTGTGCTGTAACACATCTGTTTTATTTGTTAAAAGAAAAATATGAACATACATTTCAATAATTCCAAATAATTTTTTATATCATTAGACAATCGAAGTCCGAACTAATAAAATTTATCATGAAACGTTGTCAATCACCTTCAAACAAATACCCTGAAGTTGCTAGATTCCATCCAGAAAAGAGCCAGCCGCCTGACTGATAGCCTGGAACATCGAAGGAAAGTTGGATATCTCTCTCTTCTATAGATACTTTCACGAGAAGTGTTCAGGTGGCATATTTGATTCCATCAATAGCGGTATATATCAGAATTATGTGGCAGACTGTGGCCGCTCATCGTTTTGAGGTTCAACTCAGTACACCTCGAGCTTCACTGTTTGAGAACTCTTTCATCTGGAGAACTGCATTTATCCGAAATAAATTTCGTGAGAATGTATTTTCAAATGGATTGAATCTCCAGCGATTCAAATCCAATGTGAATCGCTACTTTGGCACAGGCATCGCTCTGAGACCGCCTTGAGGATTTTTCTGTAGTGCTTGTGTTTTTGTCTTTGAAAATTGTTAATATGCTTGGCTCAAGAAAAATATTGGCATCACCAATATCTACTCGTGAAACGAAGATATTTTCATTTTTCAGTTCTATAGAGTACAGATATTTCAAAAATGTTTTCTGTATATTTCAGTTTATTTGGTAGCTGTTTCACTTTTTGAGCATATTATTGAATTCTATGAACTTATTGAAAAAATGCATGCCATATATTGCCATATATTTCACTCAACAACCAAAAACATTTCACCAACCAGCTTAATTTGTTGACAGATCGCTTGCTGTGGAGCTGATGGAGCACATGATTACCTGTCTTTGCAGCAACCGTTACCAAGCACTTGCAGAGATACAGTTACTGGGAATCCCTTTTATCATGGATGCGTTGATGAGCTGACTTGGTTTTTCGAGGAGAAGTGCGGCTGGGTGGCCGGACTTGTCATGATACTTTGCTTCATCCAAGTGAGTAAAAAGCATACTTGAGGAAACTGAAAATTGAAATATTGAGATTCCATTGTTCAAATAATCTACTCAGTGTAGGAAAATAATATAGTTCCTTCATTAAGAAATGGTTCAATGGTTATGAAAGCAAGTTCGTAATATTTCGCCCACTGATGGAAAGTATTTCATCGAAGAACGATATTTGTTTCGGCAACACCGTTCGGTGAATTTTTAGGGGGAATATCATTTCACAATTTACAAAACACTCAGTAACAAACAACAATAACTAAACTGGAAGTTGGTGCTGTTAGTCGGGATCACAAGATCATATTTTTGAAACTTCTGTCCAAGGGCACCGAAAATTATGATCCAGGGCTATTTCGATTCGGACTGACTTCTAGCAATTTTTTAAAAAAAATCGATAGGGGCTCGAAAAAATTGTAGAAGTTATAAACAATTTAGTGAAAAAAGGAGGTTTGGTTTTTCGCAAATATCTCGGAAAATATTGAAGATATTCGGAATTTGAAAAAGAGAGGAGAAAATTTACTGAGAATATGTCCATCTTCCGAAACTCTATCATCAATATTAATAATTTTAATTCAGAAGCGAGAATAGCGCTAAAAGCAGACGATGCCCATTTCACATGCACTGACCGATACGGACCTTTGGGGAATTAAAAATTATTTCAACCCATTGAATATTATTATTGTGAAAAAAAATGTATACCTTCTAGATACTTTCATAAATAGAAAATTCATGAATAACATTTTTTCTCGTGATCATTTTATTATATATACTTTAGTTAATTAACTAATTTCCAGAAGTTATATAGAAACCCTTGTAATTTTCAAACTGAAAACTTTAAATTTTTTCACGTTTCAGAGCTTTATTTAGAAGTCTTAGAAAATTCCTGTTGGAAAAATCGAAAAATTTTCATTCTCCACTTTATTAATAATCAAAAACGTGAAAAAACAGTAAAAAATTCAAATGAAACAGAGAATTTTCTTCCAATTTTAGAACTTATTCGTATTCTCATTATTGAAAGTTAGATAAAAAATTGTTTTCATTTTCTTGTTAGCTTAAAAAAATATATCCTAAAATTAATTTGTTCAAAATGAATCATTTACTGAATGAATAAATGAAAATCATTTAAAAAAAATTTAGGAATATCAAAGAGGAATAGAAATTATGATATACAAATTGAATGTTCCTCAATATTCATATTAAGTAGCAGAAAAAATTGTTAATCAACAAACGCGTTTTCAAGCAATACGATTTTTTTTTAAAATGACATTGGCAGATGGAGATCTTCAGATGATGTGGTGCTGCATGTTTCTCCGGGTATTTCTGCAGCTGAAAAAGCAAATGCGCCAGTGCAATTAATGAAGTTGCCCCGGATCGCAAACTAATTTATGTTTTTGTTTTATAATTTCATGATTTGCATTGAAAATAAGGAATACGAATAAATTTGCCTATTAAACATAATTTTTCATTGCTTTACTGGCATTTTTCACTTTTCAACGTCTTTGATCTTTAATAAAGAGGAAAAATTAACAAAGAGGAAAATCAAAATTTTTTTAAAGAAAATATTTTTCAAAAGCTTTCAAGAAAAGCTCCAAAAACTGAAAAAGTGGGGTTTTTAGTTTAAAAATTATCAGGGTTTCTGTGTAAATTTAAAACTTTAAAAATTAGGTAATCAACTGAAATATATCTAATAAAATAATTGAGGGAATGATTTTTTCCATGGATTTTTGTTTATTCAAATATCTAGAAGGTATGTGATTTTTGTTTTCTTGACAATGATACTTATTGGGATAAAATAATTTTTATTATTCATAGGTCCGTATCAGTCAGCGCGTGTAGGACGCGCATCACTTTTCATATTGAAAAATTTTGTATCGGTGAACATTATTAAATACATTTTTGGGGTTACAACAATTAATAATGTATTTAAACTCCCGAAATCATCGTTGTAATGTTGACTAACTATACCTAGTTAAATCCACTTAATTGCTGTAGACATATAGGTTATGAAATAAAAAATATTGTCTGCAAAATATGTTTTTCTGGAATAACTTGGCAGTGTTGCAATGAAAATTTTTAAACAAAATTTCTCAGCTAGCTAAAAAAATACAGAATCGAAAGACATATTTCTATACTGGGTGTTCCATTTAAAAATATAAAACTTCAGTTGGCCACGCTCGGCTGAATCACCCAGTATGCGAAAAAATTATTTTTAAAGTTTGTATTTTTCGATATGATGGCGAAAAAGAATTGAGCAATTCGAAAAATTGTTTTCCCTGATAGCAATGGACCGAGGGAATCTTGTTGACTCACCCTGTGTCCTAGTTCTTTTGACAATTTTGAATATTTTGTGATCGAACTAGGAATTTTCGCAAATTCATGTACACCAGTCACTTCCACTGTACACATTTCCAAATTATCATTAACAAAAAACATTGCTTCGGTCTTGGATTGTTGGCATATTGTCGAGATTTTTCTGAGGGATTAACTCCGTCATAAAGTTCATCTGAATCTGTAAAACTCGTCTTTCACCATTTTTTGAGCCTGGAATGGTAATTACAAGAATATCGTGTGGACTAACGATATCTTTCATGCTCATTTCAAGTAGTTAATCTTTTTGACAAGCCCCAGCAATTTCGATAATCGAACAGAACTAGTCCTTGTGGAGGACTCGATACCTTCTTTTTTTCGGGGTATATCATCTTCTACAAACTTAAATCAGTAGTCTACGTTTCAGATAGCAATATTTATTCTTTTTGAAAACCTGAAATTTACTTTCGCCACACACAATTTTAGTTTTCGATAACGGAAAAAGGTTGTTTCCCAAAACGTCGACCAACGAATATAATATAAAAAGAACGCTAAGATGCCAACATTGGACACTACGTGACCGATGCTGATGCCTTTCAATTCTGCTACACCTGCTGGATAAGGTAAGACGATTCTTCGTTCAACATCGTGCAGGAAGAATACGAGCCGAAGCCTCAGGGAATGCGGGTTTATTATTTGCTGTTCTACAGGAAAAGCGATATGATCCGATCTAAAAGAACACCTCCCTAGGGGGGATGAGGTTGATGCTTTTACGTAGAGTTCAGCGTCTGGAACATCTTTTTGGGTTTTTATCGAATTTGTTAGGACTCACACGTTGAAAGGTAAGACCTCGTTAGTCCTTAGTTTGCACAAGTTTCGACATCTGAGGGTTATTGTTAAACAGATTATCAGAGGTCATTTTTCTAAACAATATACGGCTGATTGATCCCAAAGTTTAGATAAAATAAATATACACGCTTCAATAGTATCCGAAACTAAAAACTGAAAAATAAATACTTATAGTTTAAAAAACTGAAAAATACCCTTTTGATTGGAAAACATCGAACTGAAAAGTTGAAAATGATTTTTTCAACTGAGCTTAAAACAATAACGAACGAAAAATACTTATATTATTGTGAAAAATGCGTGGGCGCTCTGTGCCCAATTTTTTTCATATCAAGCGCTCGTCGCTTTTTTCACAATAATACTAGTATTTTTCGTTTATTATTGTTCAAAGCATATTTAAAAAAATATTTTTAACTTTTCAGGTCGATGTTCTTTAAAAGCGTGTTTTTTAGTTTTTTTAACTATATTCATTGTATAAAATTCGTGATTTCCGGAACGATAAATCCAAAGTGGTCATTGTTGCCTTTTCCGCAGCTACAGAAGAGTGTTATTGATATTCATATCACTATCACGCATCATTATGAACACCACAGCGGATAAAAGAATTTGCGGACAAGAAATACTCGTAAATAATCAATTTTTGTTTCGAATATTTCAAGTATAATAATAATAATATTTATTTACCAAATCAAGTTTACAATATATATATATATATAATATAACAATGGTGAATAAATAAAAGAAGACCAACAAAAGTAAAACTTGTGCGTGGGCAGAATTCTAAAATGTATAATAACATGTGTAAAACAATAATAATAATGATGCGTACAGAGAACACTCCTAAGTTGGACAATAT
>WOGP01013744.1:0-11107 GCA_015342065.1 Leptinotarsa undecemlineata
TTCTATAATGATTTTTTAATTACATTTTATAAATGTTTCTATGACAAATTTATAAAACACTTCCATTGTCTACAACTATATTGTATTCACGGCTCGTCTAACATAATCAATTAGCATTTTGGAAGTAATTATGTAATACCAACAAAATAAAACTGATAGAACTCCATGAAATTATAAAACAATTTTGCTGGTTTGCAGTCCAACGAGTGGGCTGGAAAGGAACAGGCTCAATAAAAACAAAAACTGTTTTTTCGGCTTAGAAAGTGATGGTGACTATTTTTGGCATAGTCATGGAGTTATTTCAATCGATTATTTTCAAAAAGGGAAAACTATTACAGGAGCATACTACGCATCATTACTTGACAAGCTGAAGGCAGAACTTGCGAAAAAACAGTCACATTCGCTGAAAAAAATTCTGTTTCACCAAGAAAATTTACCGTCTCACACCTTAGCGGTTGGCATGGCATAATCCACGAATTATGGTTTGAACTGCTTGACCATCCACCTCATTCCCCTTATCCAAAATTCCCCTCGGTGGACAGATATTTTCGTCAAATGCAGAAACAATCACCTTAGTGAACCATTATTTCACATAGAAAAAGCCAAGTACTCTTCACTGGTCCAAGTGTGTAAAGTTGAAACGAGAGTATGTTGAAAAATAAAAAAAAATTGAAAAGTGGTAGACAAAATAGCAATTTTTAATTAAAATATTTCATGATGATCTTCTATTACGTAGTAACAGCTACATCTATCAATTCACCTTTGGTATACTTTCATCAATATTCACAATTATGCCTTCAATGTTTTAAATTTGAATTTTCATTTTTGGAATAATCATGTCACCTTCTGAATTGTCTGTAACTTTACAAAGAGTGACATTAATGAATTCAGGTCAAATATTTTACTTATGGGGAACTCAATTAGAATGTATAAGATATCGAGTCTGCTATGGTAAGTGAAATCTCGAAGGCCTTCCATTTTTCTTTCTTATAATAGAATGAAATAAAGTGATTCCCTGATTTACTTCTTTCGGTGATAAATAGTCCAGGCCCATTATTTCTCTTGTTGGACACTTAACAATGATAATGTAAATAAAAAACATACGATAAATCTGTTGGAGATGATTTAGGACTTTGTCACGCTTTCCAAACGAATAATTACAAAAACAATTCAAAAACAAATAAATCTGAGGATCGAAAAGTTGGGAAATAAAAATCCAAAGAATTCGTTGTGGGATCACGGGCCAAACAACAATAAAATTAACAATGCATTTCAACAATTTTTAATGAATTATTAACGATCCCCGTAAATAATGTTCCTGCTATTGTCTAAAGTTATGCAGGTACGTAAATCTGGATGTGATTTCGACACTACGGTTTCGTAATATCGCCGAAGAATGTTGAATATGAGAAATAAAATCACGGAGTTCTTATCAAAAGCTCGGCCCACGACTTACAATGGTATATGATGTGGAAAAATTGCTGGTTGACATGGGACGTGGTTGTTCTTCAGAATAACAAATCTATGCTTTGTAATTATATTATTTAACAACTGTGGGATGACAAAACATCATTTGTTCATTTTTTATCGTAGCTAATTATGTGATGCTAGTTCACGGAGTATTTTTGAATTGTCTTCAACGCGTCAACCTTATTTAGTGTCTATTATTTTTTTGCTTATTTCTAGATCTGGAATTTTCATTTTTATTTGAATTTAAAGCTTACCCAAGGCAATTTCTTAGGTAAATTGGGCAGAAAGTGAGTATGGTAATTTCCTTTACAGATAAGAAACTTAAACCACGCTCATAAAAAATTAATGGCGGTCTCAGCAGCAGACTATTGCTTCAACGTCAAACAAAGAATGATAACTTTTTGTCAGACTGCAGCTTTCACTGCAAAATGGTAACTGGATAAATTGTGACATTCATGATCTATCAATCTATTACGGAACAAGATAAATTATATTGAAATATAATTGTAATAAATAAATAAATCTCAGGGTTTTTTCAAGCGTATGATATTTATTTTCACTAATTATCAAATAGAAATCAATAAGTTTGAGCAATATAAATTTGAAATAAAAGTTAACTGGATTTACATAAATTGTTCAAAAATTCACCGTCGCTGAAGGTGACGTTCTTTTTTTAGTTCAAATAACTGAGAAGTATTTCATTGATTTTATTTGATTCCTCATAAAAGAGTTTTGAAATCATTGGATTCGCTTGATAATTTTATTCAATTTGACTTCTGCACCTTTTATGCACATTTGAACTAATATGAAGATGATACTCCTTATACTTGGAAAATAAATGTCATAACCTTTTTTTTTAAAGAGGTATTGGTGAAGGTCATAGAGCAAAGCCGTTAATGTTTTATTGGGATTTATATCGAACTAATCTATAGTGTATATATCATTGTCCATTGGAATATTGAGATATCGCATGATAGAACTCAGTGAGAATGAAGTATTAAGCTATTCAGATATGGGGGAAAATATGCAGGAGGTCTTGAATATTGTAATGAGATAGATCAAGAAAGAAGGACTGAACGTTAGCTCATCCAAATCGCTCATGGCAACTTTCATCAAGAATTCCTGATAGGAGACCAGAATATTTGGAATTTCGAAGTAAAGAGATCTACTTGTTGCTAGAGGTTGTGGAACTAGAACTGACATGATATCGATGATGTATGGTGGCTAGAAATGAAGCAAGCGACTGATATTTACAAATTAGTTAGCATGCAAAAGTCAAGGGTAACATTGAGACTGGTTTGGTGATGTCATGAAAAATAGGCGAACAAATATTGATTGACTATATACTGGGTTCCAGGAATCATGTAAAACTACAAATTGGATGACTGTTACTCTTGTCACGAAACAATAACTTCATATATGGGCTTTGAACTAGCTCAAGATATACCAAAATCATTGATGCCATAGCAGATCCGAATATTGATTAGTGAAAAATATAAAAAATACTAAAAGAACATCTTCTTAGTACAATGAAAAAAGATACAGAAACAGTTCATGGTATCTTGCGCGAATGTGCAAATTATGAACTACCAAACTCATGTTCTAAGAAAACGATAATCGTCCAATACAGTACCTATTTGTAAAAACTGATACGGGAAATAAGTTTACTGTTTCCAGTCAAAAGATGAGTAGTTCAAAAATTATTACTGGAAACATTTCATTATCATTATGTTTTTTCATTATAACCCTAGTTGTTGCTCGCGGCTTCGCCGCGTAGAATCTGGTTTGTCATATTAACTTTCGTGATAGACCATTTCGAACAAATAGTTACAATATTTTTTATAAACCCAAAACTTTCGGTTTCCAACTTCAAAATTGACGAAATTCAATACAATCTTCAAACCCCTGTTTTTCCCCCTTGGGGGTGGAAATTCCTGATTCCCTATCTTGATGCTTATTTACGCTATAGAAAGAACCTACCTGCATATTTCAAGACACCCTTACATCAACGTACAGCCGAAGCTACTGAACCTATAATCTTGAAATATGCAGGTAGGCTCTTTGTATAGCGTAAATAAGCAGTAAGTTATGCAATCAGGAATTTCCACCCCTTAAGGGAGAAAATAGGGATTCAAAAATTGTATAAAATTTCGTCAGTTTTGAAGTTGGAAACCTGGAAGTTTTGGGGTTATTGAAAATACTATAACTAATTGTCCGTCCATGTTGTCTGCCCTCATGCATCTGCCGCGTTCGGGTTGCGTTCTTGGCGATGGCGCTTCATTTCTCAGACCGCTCCTCAACCCGCGCGTATCGGCATCCGTCGTGTTATAGTAGACGCGACGCGTAATGGTTTACTGCGTTGCGTCAAGTTAATCTTATCGTGATAACTTTTAAACGATACGTCTAAATTACTGAGTGTAAGGGACAAAGTTAATCTATATTAAATACTTGAAATGATAATTATATAAGTTTTTATAACAATTTGAGAAATATTTTAAAATGTGCATTGTGAAAAAAGTGTTCAATTCAATTGTACTTATGGTATTTTGCTTATAGTGGCTACCACATAAGAGGACGATATAGGTATGCTATCGTGGACTTTTATTTAGAAATATTTAAGATAAAAAATCTTACGGTACATTATCTACATGTAACTACAACGGTATAGGCAGCGCATGTCAAGATATCTCTAAGGGAACAAGAATTTTTCTGACTTACTCAATACTTATCGTTATTTTATGTCTAAAATTACACAAAACTTTTGTAAATTGTAGCCTTTATGTTATTCCGATGTATAAGCTGTATTTATATATAGTTTCATCTAAATCCGTTCAGTCGTTTAGGCGTGAAAGAGTCACAAACATACATACGTACATACATTTATCCATCCTCACAAACTTCCACATTTATAATATTAGTATAGATAGATGGATATAGATAGTATAGATTATTTTCTTTGTTCATATTGTTACCTGAGATGACATATAATTCCTAAGTTTAAAAATGTGATAATGCATTCTAAATACATGAGACGATCTACATTCCATATCGACTAATCATTCGGTAGAGTACGTGACGTTAGCATTATAGTAAAATTTCGCAATCACAAACACATGCAAAACATTGACTGTAATTCGCTGTGAAACCAGGAAGCACTATTAATCGAATCAAAAACAAATGTGAGAACTCAACAAATCCTTCAAAGACTAATTACACAGATAAGATTTTCTATCACGCGGAATATAATTCGAGAAATGTGGTTAACTGTTTTGATATACGATCGTGGCGTAAAACGATACACACTTGGATTTACGATTTTGATATGCGTTCATATCACTGCTCCACTTGGTCTTGGTTCACACATGTTTTCATAATTGATGGTGATTATTTGGTCATTAACGTCATGTTTCTGTTTGTTCCAGGATATTAAAGCAACCAGGAAAGGCAGTTTTCTATTTGTTTACTATCATGGTGAGTAGAAAAACTGATTTTCAATTGGTTCTGGTATTTTGACGTTGTTGGACTTTCATTTGTATATCAATAAAACGATTGGAAGTGAGACTCAAATTATTACGAACTAAACAAGATAATGTTTTTATGGATACACAAATAAATCGTTAACTATTGTAAATATATCCAATTATATTTAAATTTCTGGCAGGTTAGAGAAGGTATAAAAGTTTCTCATTCAACATATCAAAAAGTAATTGTATATGTACAGAGCGAGCCAAACTGGATGATTTAAAAAAAAACTTCTGTTTTCAAACTAGACAGATGAAAACTGATGACTGTGTTTGAGGGTCAAATTCTATGACAAACTCAATGGTGAAAAATACTTACCGATATCTATCATTGTTTTTGAGTGACAACATGTTTTTCAAAAATGTTGATTTTAGAAAAGTTGCTGTTGCCTTTTTCCTGTCTAAATTTTTTTGTTTCTATGAAAACATTCCCAAATAACTTTTTTACATAGAATTCAATGGTGTAAGAAACTATTTTTTTCAATGAGACACCCTGTATATTTCTACATATTTCAATAGTGCTTACCTTACCTTTCCAGAATGTTGCACACTTGATGTAATAATGATGATAAAGAACAAACAATGAAATATATTTATTCAGAGATGTTCGAAATGTCTACCAGCATGGCGACAACATTTCTGGACGTTTTTTGCTGAATTGATTAGTTCAATAGAAGTGAGAGAAGCGAAACTTGCCGCTTCCAATTTATATCTAAAATTGGTCGAAAATTTAAAAATGAGATATTTCAACCTTCCCCAGAAGTGAAAGTCCATAGGCGTTAGGTTCGACGAATTATTACCAAAATTTGCTGCTAAAAATTGCTGATAATTGCAGTATTATAAGGTAGGCCTGTATTATTAATAGGCCTGTTGATATTTTCCAATTTCGCGTTGACTATTTCTTCCAACCACTTACCCGTATTTGATTCATATAATTCTGACCTATTCTTTTCAAATTGACCATCATCAATTAGGTTGTGTTGCAATCTTGCGAAAATGGCTCTAGGTTGTCTTCAACCTAGAGTCAACCTTCAAATTGCTGCTTCTGCATTTTTCCCGATTTGTATAAAACAAACTATCATAACCTATTTTTCATAATTCTCATACTTCATTGTGAATGTTTTTGAAATTGAACAAAAACCACTAATTGAAGAGCGTCTTTACTGCTTGAATCAAAATTTGACAACCGCCACTCAAGTTTTGCATTCTGTTTTATTGCCTACTTGATCAAAGTGTGCGTTTTAAGATGACTCTAGCAAACATCAAATGTGCTACATGTTTGGAGAGGTAATTTTAAGCTATATTAAATTATGCAGGAATTTACAGGGTGTCTCATTAAAAACATGTTTTCCATCAATGATATTGATATTTCATTTTGAAGAATAAGGTTTTCACACAATTGAATTCTACGTTAAAAAGTGTTTTCATAGAAACAATAAATTTTTTACAGTAAAAAAGTTACAGCAACGATGATAGATGTCGATAAGTTGTTTTCACCATTGAGTTTGTCAAAACTCATGACTGTTTGTGAAAAAAGTCATCAGTTTTCATCTATCTAGTTTGAAAACACGAGTTTGCCTTTGAAACATCTTGAGAACCCTCATATTCAATTGAAAGTCCAAACAGTTTTTCCATTGAATAATATATTATTGATTTTTTATATGTTTAATGTTCCACAAAGCACTATTTCTTACCCACCTACTCAAAATGACTGACTTAAACTAATCCACTGTAGGTATATATGGAACTTCCATAGTAATATTTTTTCAACATTTCCAGCATGGCCATCAATCATAATTAAAATTCAAGAAAAATGTGATCGCAGATTTCTTATATTAGGAAGTTCTGGAAATTGGTGGAATCAATAATTTTTGTAACAAATAACTTCTGTGTGTATTGGAAAACAATATTTTCACAGTTATAGTTTCTGCAAACAACAATTCACCATATTTTCCCAAATAAGTAAATTCTACCACTTCAAAAACCCTTATCTAAAGTCAAGATCACCATATTGTACCTCTCTTGTTTCAATTACTGAAACCATAATGAAATTATATATGACAATTACAAGTGTAAAAACACAAATACCTTGCTATTACTATTGACAACATAATACATGATCCATAATTTAAAAATTATGACCTGCACATCAAAGGATGAACATCAAAAATCATTTCAATTCAGAACTAATAAATTCATCATAACCTGACTGATTGGCATATTAAATATGATACATTTTATTTATGGGAGAATTATTCAGGTAGTAATGAATCGATCAGATCAGTAACAGTAAAAAAGATACAAAATGCTGCGTTAGTAATAATCCCATCAAGTTTTTCGATATTGTTTTTTAATATTTAATATTGTTCATCGAAAATATGTTTAGCATTTATCTTTTCCCTTGAGTTCAACGGTACTTGAGTAACAATAATAATCTGTTATTTATTTACATCTTCTTTCACTTAAGAAAGTGTTTTGAAAAGAAAAAAAAAACTATGAAAATAGAGGATTTCAGTAGGAATCTTTTGAAGTTTCATTTTAATAATAGCACAAAAGGCTTTATTGAAACCCAATTAATACAAACACAGTTTAGTTGAATAGAGTTCATGATTAGGATAATTTCTTTGGCAGTATTGCTGGAATGATTTTTGAATTTCCTGTTATATCCCTCCTTTATATTTTCAAAAACTCCTTTTGGAACGAAATCCAAATAGGGAAAGCAATATACATCATTTCATCAAAAACATAACTTTTATACCCCTGTCCTGTTCTGTTTCTACTATCCTGTATTTTGGGAAATATTTAGGAAAAGCCCAATGCATTCATTGATATCTAAAACGTTTATACGAAACATTTTTTTCAAAACTCCACTCTTCTATCTCAAACTTCTAATAGAAGCCTAGATGTGAGACACACTGTATAGAAAAAAGTGTTTTATACCTAGATAATGAATCAACGGACAGAAATATAAATCAACCTATAACTAGAGATACTTCCTGAATGATAATAATGTTCAAAAAATAAGTTATATTTTATTCATTTATTCATATCTATTTCTGATAGTTGATCTTCAAAAAACTAATAAAAATATAATCACATGTTTCAAGTTCTTGTGTAAAGCATAATATTCCCGTTCATTGACAAGCTAACAGAAAATTTTGAAGTAGATGAAGAATAAACAACATCTTTTTTCTAGTGATATACTATATGAAGAATGGTGTGTAGTTCAATTCAAAAAATTGTTCTACTAACATTGAATCAATAGAAAGATAAACTACTTCCAACAAATATACATAGATTTGCACAAAAGTCAATGGGACAAAGATCGTGCCAGTGTGCATATATGTAGCAAAATTCATTCGGATATTGCAAACGTGTTCAATCAGGGTAATTAGATGTGAATATCGTCATAATTGACTGAAATTGTAATTCAAAATAAACAAATTTTTTTAGATACATATATTCTCATTTGCATGAAGAATTATAGTTTGATTGAATAGAAGTGGCCGATACTTGTTGAAAATCCATTTTTGAAAACTAATTTATAGAGTTTAATGTATGATTTTCACTATAAAGTGTTTTACAAAAACCGCGACACGGGTTTCGCAACACAATAGCTTTCTCGTGCAACTGCCAGTAGCTTAAGAAATCTATTGTATATCGAAACACATCTCGCGGTTTTTGTAAAATCCTTTATAGTGAAAATCATACAATAAACTGTATTAATTAGTTTTTTAATTATAGTTTGTGTCTTTTATGTCTTGAATATTAATTGAATTTTCTACATGAATGAGTGTGCGCACAAGCACATAATATAAATAAAAGGTGCACTAAGTAACATTTTGGTTGATCAAAATATGGTGTATCTGTCAATTGTGGAAATAGGCAGCTGATTGATAATTGAGAAATGTTCAAAAAACTTTGTTTTTTGAGAAAGAAAGTTTCTGCTTTCTAGTACTCCATCTTATACAAAAGAAGGATGAGGAAATCTTCCAAAGAAAGGAAGGAAGTAATAAATTTGAAAATAAGTAACTCTATACATGGATGTGTAGATCATGCAAATTCATTAATGAATTGTGTATATTTTCTATAATGTTATCCAATTTGGTACTGAAGAACCTTAGGGCAAGTGTCTTGAGGCGAAACATCGATTTATACCACTAAGGATGACAGTGTTCCATGTAAGTGCAATTTGTTACCATTTTCCTTTCGTNCTTTCGTGTAATTCAATGTTTATATGAAAGTAGCTGTTTCAGGAGGACTTTCTTTCAGTTTGTGTCTGAAAGTTACTTTTTTGCATGATCTACACATACCTGTATAGGATTACTTATTTTCAAATTGATTACTTCCTTCCTTTCTTTGGAAGATTCCCTCATCCTTTTTTTTTGTATCAAGATGGCGTAGTAGAAAACCAAAAACTTTCTTTCCCAAAAATAAATCACTCCTAAAAATATTACCCCTTCAATTCATACTCTTTGTTCTATGCAAAATTGGTTGTGGTAAAACGCGATGACAAAAAAACAGGTCCATGAGAGAAAATATTCTTTTTATTTTCTTCTATTAGTTTTTATAAATATGAGCAATCAATAATCCAAATGCACATAATACTTCATTTATTTCAATGTCCGAACAATAACTGACAAGACAATGCAATCAACAAATCAAAACCATTCGTTTTCTTGTTCACACCCACCGTTCAACTCCAAACAAGTATTTCCCACCAATTGGCTAATTATTATGTGATTGACGTAGTAACTTCAATTGAAAGGCTGCACAAACGTTACAAATCAGTAAAATGGCCGATATAATTATATCGGCGATTATACCTTTATGTTTATCAGGCGCCGGTAGAGCATTTGAAAGAGTCCATATAAGCTAAACTCAATTATATTTATTGTTGTTGATCGTTGGAGGCGGAACAATCGGACAAATAAAATAAATATTGAAAGTGAAAAACTGTTCTTGCATTCACACTGTCCATTTTTATACATAGTGGATAAAGAATTATTTTTTATATATTCACTTAGAAGCTTATTTCTCTGTATATTATCTGAAATTATTTATTATATTTATGAGGATGTATAGATATCTAGCTGGCCTAGACCTGTTTCATGCATAAACAAGTTATTATGTTATAACAAGGAAGAATAACTCGTAAGATGTAACAGCTCCATCTCGTGAACAAAGTCCCAAGTAGGGAAGAAACATCCCGTGTATTAATACTCCGAGTGAAATAAAAATACTTTTAAAAAGTCTATCAAGTAGAGATACGTACATATAAGAAAATGAATATTTCGAAATAAAATCTCGAAACTTTCATGTCTTCGTTAAATACCTGTCGGAAAACAACTACTTCCCCGGCTAATACCATGCTAATAACACCATGTTCTCTGTTATATTTTCACTGAACAGTTTATAAAACCGCAACACGTATTCATACTGGGTATGAAATATCGCATTAACAATAAAAGTGAATTATTCAATAGAATATACAATAATCGAATGAAATACAACATAAAATGAATACGGTCACTGAAACGATGAATCAGATGATTCTGGAATACTAAGCCAGACCCAGAGTGAAATTTTTCAGATTTCTTCTGACACCAGTATAAGTTTCGAAATTTTTTATTTCTGTTGGCAGATGACTCAATATTTTGACAGTATTATAAATATGTGACTTTTTTATCGAATTTGTTTTCAGAATAGGAAGTTTTGCTCCATTTCTTTGGTGGGTGATTCTATCAGTAATTTTGAATAGTGAGCAGGCAGTTTCGAAAATGCTCACTGCTCAAATATATTTACAATGTTTAAACCAGAAAACAAACATAACAGGTCTTCAAGTTAGATCCTTTCATACCGATCAGCCGGATTGGGAAGATCGTCACCTCTCCGGAATGTCAGTAAGCTGACAGCCTGCTTTTCATATATCCCATTTATCCGTACCACGCTCTCTGCCCATTCATTCGCGATGCATATCCATTTAATATCTTTCCTATTTGTATATATTCATTTCAAATCAATTCTTTATTTTCCAATCGACAATTTACATTGTATAGGAATAGTCAAAATGAACTTATGTCTAATCAGATAAAAACTACATACAAAACATTACA
>WOGP01013811.1:0-11310 GCA_015342065.1 Leptinotarsa undecemlineata
ACCCATTAACGGCCAAGACACTATGTATTTGAAATTTTGAAATATTTTTTATTGTGGCTCAGTTAGAATTCATAAAAAAACAACAATTCAGCATTTGAAAAAATATAAATTCATTACAGGGAAAAAAACAAGTGGGTACGTAAGCGCACCTTTGGCCAAAAACGGTTATTAAAATAATCGAATACAAAAAAAAAACAATACAGAATACACTATTTTTTCAAATGATAATTTTCAAAACAATCTGGGTGCAGATGCACCTGGCACTTCTTACATAGATAAATAGTGTTACTTTTACAAGATCGACATTTCTTTCTTGCACTGTTGATATCTCTTATTATCAAATGTCCGACATTATCAAACCTAATATCGTCTGGTAGAGCTGATTTAGATGGTCTTCCATACATTGGGTAAGATTGTGCTGCATCCAAGGTATCACCAGTATTGCAAGATTGCCCACTACATTTTAGTAGACTCAGTACTAGTTGTGAACGAAATTCAAGTTGGGAAATTTTGGATTCATTCGCAATTCTATGAATTTTCCAACTATTCACAACAATACTGTCGATCATATTAGTGAACAGCGGCCACCACCACTTTTTTCCTCTTATCCCAATCCGATAGTTTGCTATGCCGTTATCATGGAGGTCCACTCCTCCCATATATTTATTATACTGGTGTATAACATTTGGCTGTGGTATAAGTACTTCTTTATGTTCTTTCCGGTTGTAGCGTTTAGCTTGAACAAGGGGTAAAACTTCACACGTATTGGTCATCACAGTTACTACAGAATTGTCATTCCATCGCACAACTAGAACTTCATGTCTGGTATCGAACGCACAAGTGTAAGAACCTCTTTCCCTTTTAGCCATCGTTTTACTTTCTCCAAGGGGGCATTTAGCAGTGCGGTTTTCCCTCACTGTTCCTGTTGCAAAAAATCCTTTTTCTCTCAAGCTCATAAAAAGGGAATATGAAGAGAAGAAATTATCGAAAAATATCCTATGTTGATGTGGATTTTCAACCACTGATAGTAGCTCCAAGACAACTCTCGTTCCCAATGCTACAGTATGGTTAGCTTTCTCTAATTTTCCACCATATGGAATGAACTTGAATAAGTAACCAGTATCAGAACAGAGACACCATAGCTTGAAACCAAATCTTACTGGTTTTCCACGAATAAACATTTTGCAGGAATGACGTCCGAAATACGGTACCATTTCCTCATCGATAGACAGATTGTCTGCAAAAATCCCGAACTGCATATTCTTCCTGTTGATAATATTGAAAATAGGTGTCATCTTTGAAAATTTATCATTTTTATCCAACATTGTGTTGTCTGACAAATGGATGTTTTGCTTTATTGATCTGAATTTATTTCGACTCATACTTTCTCTCACAATACGGACTTCTTTATCTCCATCCTTCGACCAGTACATGTCAGTTTGTGGTAAAGTATGATATCCAGATAAAATCAGTATACCAATGAATTTCTTCAGGTCTGATTCATTGATATGAAAATCGTGACGGTTATTTTGGGACGCATAAGTATGAGAGAAATTCAAAATTGTTTCTGTGATTTCGGTATCGAAAAATAGCAAAAAAATTTCATATGGCGTCTTTCCGCCATGTTCTGCCGTTATATTTTGCAAATGTCCAATAGAAGAATCGTATTGCGGAGAACCTGAATACGTAGGTTTATCCATTCTTCTCCAGTCTGGATTGATATTGTTTTGTTTAGATTTTGTAGATTTTTGAGTATCTATTCGAGCACGTTCTGCTATTACACTCAGAGGGATATCGTCTTCTGAATCATCACTTTCTTCATTCCCTTGTAATTCAGAAGTTCCGGCAATATCCACATGAACACGTTCTGGTATTTCACTAACAGGGATGTCATCCTCCAAATCGTCACTATCTCTATTCACTTGTATTTCATACGTTCCCGCTATATCCGCCTCCATTATTTCTTCTCCAATTATATTTTCATCAAAGTCCTCCTCATCAGTTACTTCGCCTATCTCTGGTGGC
Source organism: Leptinotarsa undecemlineata (assembly GCA_015342065.1). NCBI lineage: Eukaryota > Metazoa > Arthropoda > Insecta > Coleoptera > Chrysomelidae > Leptinotarsa > Leptinotarsa undecemlineata. The sequence goes on from WOGP01013811.1 coordinate 2,026, forward strand.
ACATAGACAACATCAATAGAATCAGAATTTCGATAATTCAATTCCTCTTCTAATAAAGCACTCAACTCTTGAGTGGTAAGTGCTCTCTTCATTTCCCACTTCGAGAACTGACTAAAATAATATAATAATAAACCACTAAAATATGCACTGAAGCAATGAATCTCACCTCATTTTGACAATTTGTTTGAAAGAGACTGATGATGATTTGCACTGAACTGAACTCGAGCAACGCTAATGATTGACTGATCGTGTTCCAATAATCCCAAACTTGTCTAGACTCGCAGATCAGTAAATAACTTTTCTCACCATTATCGGCCAAAGGTGCGTATACGCATCCATCAGAAGTATATGCAAAAATGAACGACTTCTCAAAATATTTATGAAAATGAATATAAATCTTATCATTATACATATTTTATATCATCAATCAGCACAAAATGATTGGTATCATTTCATATTCAGTTTTGAAAAAAATATATTGTTTGAAGATGTACATGAACGGTAAATTTATAACATTTTCAAGTAATTTCCATTGATTGAAAAAATCATGTTTTGGATTGAAGAAAAATATATTTACCTCTTCTGTACTATTGTTATAGATATACATTAGAATAAGAATGAAAGATTGATCCCAACCATGAATATTTTTTTTTAGAAAAGTTGCGTTTACGCACCTTTGGCCGTTAATGGGTTAAATAACATGTTTCCCAAACCTCCGTTGGAATTATTTATGATAGATATAGGCAATGTAGATATAAATACTCAGATTTCAATGCAATCTAGTTAATTTGTAGATGTTTGACAATGTTTCATGATGAATTTCACTAGTTTGGACTTCCATTGTCTGATATTATATAAAATGATTTGAAATCCCTGTGAACTAACTTGGCTTGGAGTCTCTTAACTTTTTATTTTTTGATTTTTATTTTTTGTTCAATTGTTCTATTTTTACTTGAATTTTATTTCACTATTATTTCATTTCAGATTTTTTTGCTTAATATAATTGTTATTTTCAGCTATTCATTAATTCCTCTTTTTTAGTTCTTTGAGGGATTTCAAATCATTTTATATAATATAGACAATGGAAGTCCGAACTAGTGTAATCTAGTTAGTTTTGAAAATGGTGTAATGACTGAAACTACTCAACAAATATAAAACTATCGGTGAAAATAGACAAAAGTGTATTTTTATAGTATATCCTCCGTGAACATGAATTTAAACAAAATAAACAGGTTCCAATCAAAGAAGATGCTGAGTCAATTTGGGCTTAAGGCATTCATCGGAAATATCAAAACTATGTCAAAATGTAAAACAGAAACAGAGTCATTACAACTGTCTTTCATAGTAATTTATAGTGCTTCATCTTTGCCAAAGTATATTAATCAGTTTTTCACGTCTATAATGATCAGACCAAGAACACACTCACTCAAAATATTAGACATGTACATATGTTTCGCATTCATATGTACAGATCAACTGTTTACCGTTGGGTGTCACATTTGTGTACCTCCTTTGGTGATTTTTTTTTATTCACAGACATTTTTGCACCTCATTTGAATTGTTAATAGAAGATGCAAATGTTATCGTGGATTGAACCAGCATTGTGGATAGACAAGCCGCCGTTACACGAAATCGCTTCAAACAATAAGATGAATTTAATTTTTTCAAAAAACATTTACTTATTCATCAATTTCTATTTTGTTCCCTTAAAAGTAGTTCCCCTCAGATATATTACACTTGTGTCAGCGTTCCGATCCTCAAGCTGTTTCAATGTGCACTTTTTGGTATGTCCTTGAGCTCTCTCAGCCATTCAATCGCAGGGGGTCAAATCTGGTGAATACGGTGGCCGAGGCATGATTACGGTGTTGTGCGGCATATTATAAGTATGGCAATTTTGCTGGCGCCTAAGTGAATAATCACCTTATTTTTGTACATATCTCGTATAACTTGTGGTACAGTTCGTCATACAATAATAATGATATGTTTTCATAAAGTCAGTTGAGGAATTGACTATCAATTTACCCAAGTGAAGAATTCAATACTTTCGCTTGAATCCTTTCTAGACTACCAGCATATTTCAAATAGTATAGATTCTAAATGACTGATGCATTCAAAGTTATTTCCCCCTCTATTTTTTTCTTATCATAATATTCAGGATATCTTGGACTAGAATGACTAAGTTGTCTATATAGTCTATGTCATTATATCCATTATGGTTCAGAAGTCGCAACTCAACCGTGAAAGATTCCCCCTGTAAAAGATATACTGAAGAGGTCCCGTTAATATATCTGACATTACTGTTTCCCCATGATGATCTTGTATACCAATCTTCTACTAAGTTTGCAGTCTGTCCACCTGCAGCTTGTATCGTCGATCCCTTTTCTTCTCGCTGCCTCGGTGGTTGATTCTAAGGACGTATTATTAAATGACCTTCAGTATTCCAAAAAGCAGCTAAAAATACTTTCTTATGGAAATGAATATTTCGAAATGAAATTCTGTTCATCTCTTTCAACTACCTACACAGTTGGTTCTGTTAAATTCCTGCCGAAAAACTGCTTCCCTGGTTAGTACTACTCTGGATAATGAATTATACCTGACAGACATTTATGTAAAGTACCTCACAGATGTTTCTCGGTCATTCAGCAGCAGGACCATGAACTAGTAACAGCCCCATCTCGTGAACAAAGCCCCAAGTGGGAAGGAACATTCCTTGTACCAAGGCTCAAAATTTATTCTTTCATATGTATGTATCTCTGCTCGATACAGTCTGAAGACACTTTTTATTCGTTCTAAAAGGCAACCTAGCCAATCATGATCTGTGATCTGTCTACTTGGTGGTCCCTTAGTAACTCTACCACATCTGACTACCACTTCGTGACTACCATAAGGAAGAAGCGTTGATCTATAAATCATCTTCAATTCTATCGGGATTTGTTCTGGGAGGCAACTCAGCTAATTATAATCAATGGTCTGTCAGCTTGGCAGTCTCTTATTAACTCTTCCATATCTCTCGTTGGCGATATTTCTCGACTACCGTAAGAGGAATACGTTGATTCAATTACTATTTATGCAGGTAGTCCCCCATAAATCACTTTCAATTTGATCGAGATTTGTTTTGGGTGGCACCCAGCCAATCATGATCTGTGATCTGTCTACTTGTGGTCCCTTATTTCAATGGCTTGTCTATATCAAGACACAAAATAATATCCCTCATGTTAATTGCAACCATGAATATTTGACCATGAATGCTCACAATCTTTTTATGCCACAACATCTCTTTTACTATGGTGATAAGGCTCTTCAACCATCTACCACCATATTTGAGGGAATTACATATATGATTAAATCCAAAAAAAGTATAAAAGGGCTGTTGGTTGATCTCTGTCCATATGACGAAAGTGAATTTTTTAACTGCAAGTTTTGATGCTTTGCCTTTTAATGTGTATGTTTTGTACTATATTTATCTACTTTGACGATGCTAAATCTCTTGTATCTAATATATAAAAATGAATGTTTGTTGGTTGGTTGGTTGGTAAGTGATAAACTTCTACATCGCTCAACCGATCGTGATGAAACTTGACATGTATAAGTAATTTTCCATAATCATCTGAAAGTTGATTTAATTTGGTATTAATGAATAATTGAGAAAAAGCTAACAAGTTAAGACTTAATATTTGCAATAAATATAAAAGGTTGTTGATAAGTACATAAAGACTGTTTATGATGAGTAAACGTAAGTATATTTAGATGAAAAAAATAAAATACTCTTGATTATTGTGAATTAATATGTAGAATTAACATACTTATTGAATTAAAATATATTTTCCATGCAAAATTTCAATAAATCTGTATTAAAATAACATAATTCTGATGTTTTATTTGAAGTAGGCCACATTACTTGTTTATGAATTTGTATATATGCCATTTTACTCGACCAGGATAGGTAAAGTGGTCAATTTCCCATTTCGAATATTGGTCTGTAGTATCGAAACTTAATAAGTACACGGATAGTAATAAACAAACAAACTCTAAAAAGGTTGACATTTATTCAGTTGGGGTAAGTTTAAAGCTTAGGGTGGCCCATTTACCCTACCTTCTCCTACATGTATAGGGTAGAAAATTCTCTATCGATCAGTATACACCGTGACACAGTAAAATAAACATTAATTGAGACAAGGAGCTACAAAAAAATATGCGACATCAAAACGGACAACATTTTTGAAACAACCTAACTTAGCTGTAAAATTTGTTTTAGTCGTTTCCAGATGATAATAACCTGATTAGCGAAACACATGTTATACTGTTTTCCTTGTGTAAATTTTTAAGTGTCAACCCAGTTGACTTACATTGGAATCAGGTGTTAACTTGCTTCTTTTGAATGGAAAACTTAATAATCTATGTTGATTCAACATTTTTATAGATACAATAAAGTTGCAAACATAATGATTATAATAACGACCACGAAAAACAATGAAATTTTTGAAGCTGTTACTTCACTACCAAAAAAACTGTCTGGAATTTCAGTTAAGGAATTTTTGGAAATTCAGAGTTCGTTAATTTCATTGTTTTTCTTTCCGAATTAAATAATGGTTTCTTAAATGGGGAATATTCCTCCTGACGAAAATCAAGTAGTTTTCATAAAAGAACTCAACGCATTTTAAACTCATCATTTCAACCATTTTCTTTTAAAAAATATTTAAATACTTAAAAAAGTGAAATGAAATAATTCATTCAACATTTAAAGGGATTCGTCTCTATTTCACCATTTGACAACATCGGTTATAGCTAATAAAGGACAATGCATCTGTTACCTGGATGAGACAAACAAGATGGCATATTTCAGAGGCGTGCTGTTCTGTTTACTTATGTTCAGAGTTCTGAGACATTCTGTGGCATATAACATTTTGTGCACCTAACCTATCTCCCTCTATATAAATACATAACAAAACAACTGTTGTTTATGTGGCTTGTGAAGGTGGTATTCAACTATAATTTATATTTTGCCTAAATTTGGCACTATTGACATAATTCTTCTTCTAGCATACTACTAACCTTAACTCCGATCTAGCATTCTAGGCGTTGTTGCCAATATATGAAATAAAAACTAAAACCCAAGATTTGAAACATCAATTTGAATACTTTCCGAAGTGAATTTGAAAAACTTATGAATTGGACTCAACTTTATTTTGTTCAAACTTGCATTTGCTGTAATAACCCAACTTGAGGAACATTCCCCATTTTCTATAATTTGATTAGCAACAGATGCATGCCAAATCCATAAACTCCAGCGATTATTATATGGTTCTAGCACGAAATACTTCTCGATTGCCACTTCAAAAATTGACAATACCTCAAAGAAATAATGCCCAATCAGTAGGTAGAGAGGCAAGGATCGATGGAATGGCCAGCACGAAACCCTGATCTAACGTTATTAGATTTTTTTTCAGAAGTCGAAAGTATTATATGCAAAACTAAACTCCTCCACTAAGTGGTATCAAGACTATTTCGGACAGGCCTGATGATGATATGCGAAGTAGTGTTGGAAAAAATATGTATTCTAGAGTAGGATATTGCGCTTACTGCGCAACCTCTGCTGCAGGCAACAAGCGATGCAATTGAACCCAGGTTTGTGTTTAATAAACCCTACAAAATACAATTTGAGGAGAACATAGAACCAGATGATACAAATGCAATACAGTTTTATACAGACGGCTCAAAAGCCAAAGAAGGCTCAGGGTGTGGAGTGTACTCCAGATCACTAAGCCTAAGAATTCAGTTGGGAATGGGAAGAAATATTAGCGTGGTCTAAACAGGCTGGTATCTCAATCGCCACAAAAGAAATAACGAAGAAAACAATTTCTGGCAAAAACATAACAATCTACACTGACAGCAGACAACGTATAACTTCAGGGCTAGTACTAAAGTGTCACCAAGATTTAGCCAAAGCCTCGGTAGATGATAATATTATCCTAAGGAAACACCTCCATGATATGGGGCTGGTGGACACACCTCTATGCAGGATGTGTGAACAGGAAGATGAGACTGTCAGACATGTCCTGTGCGAGTGCCCGGAGTTATTGTCAATAAGAGAGTGTGTGTTCGGCGAGTCTTGGCCTACACCTGCTAGTGACCTGTCCACCTTCCTGGAAAGGACAGGATGGACGATAACCTAGGAGGACAACTCCCCGGGAAGATGTACAATGGGTCTCATGTGGCCTGAGTGCTGTGGGCTTACACTCACCCTCCGTACTCTACAGATACAGATTGCCAAGTCGATTGCGGCGAACATTTCCAACATCTCATACGTTGATATTAAAGCATTTCTTGTTATTCTCATTATCAACACTTATTAATAAGTACTTCATAAGTGTATTTGTAATAAATTTTTGTAATCTTAAATGGTATTTTTTGTCATAATTTCGAAAACACATAATATTTATGGTCGGGACTGGTGATAGGTGAATTATTATTTAGACTAACACAACTTTTATCAACAACAAAATTTATTAACAACAAAACACGAAAAAGAAAATTACAGGGCAACTTCGAGGAACTAACGCTAAATCTTTTCTCGATCAGCTAGGAGACTGTAGTTTAATTCAATTCAATTCAATTCAATTCATTTATTACCTTTTTTGCCATATGAAATATGTTAGGTTCGTCAATACACAAATAGATATAGATAAGTAATTTATACAAATTATGCAATGGAAACGCTATTCGTAAATATAAAAATACAATTCACACACTATACTCATGAATATAAAATTACAAAATATACACACTATATCAATTTTTACACAGATACACTTATATGCATATACTTATACACGAATATTCAACAAGTTTTAACCCAATCCAGAAATTCATCAATTGCATATATAGGATTTTTGGTCAAGAAAGTTTTTACACTTTTTTTAAATTTGTTGATAGAACTGTCTCTTATAGTCCTCAGCAGGAAGTTATAGTAGAAACTTCCACCCCATTCTGGTGACCGCTTGTAAGATAGATTTCTAAAACTTTTTAAGTGTATGTTATTGTGATTTCTTATCGAATAACTGTGAATATCCGAGTTTTTCTCGATGTTTTTAAGGTTTTTATGAACGTATACTAATATTTTCAATAAATAATTTCCCAGTACAGTAAGTATTTAATTTTGTTTAAATACTGATCTACACGATTCCCGATATTCTAGATTAGAAATCAGTCGTATAATTCTTTTTTGATTAATGAATACACGACTACATTCGGTTGCTTGTCCATATGTGATAATGTTATAACTAATTGCTGAATGAGCCGAAATCTCAGAAATGTGTTCAAAGTAACTTTCTCACTGATAATAGTTGGGGTCATAAATATAGTCGAAAAGGGTCAACCATTTGTGCCCGGAATTCTTTGTCTTAATCCCTAAAAGTATGTACCTACTGGAAAGTGGTGTCTGTCGTTCTAAATATACATTTTTTTCAGCAATAAACATTTCTTTTGAGAGAAGAGAGCATTCGATATGTGATGAGAAAATATGAAAATGATAAGTAAAAGTTAAAACAAAAGAATTAACATAAAAACCCAATCAGATGAATATTTTCGACGATGTTGGATAATGCAGTTATGTGTCCTATGTCCTAACAGAAATGTATAATACAAAATAAAAAATCAATAAAGAAATAAAATGTTTCAAAAGTAAAAAGTTGTAGGAAAAACCCTACATTATGAAAGAGTTGAAGAGTATACGTGAAAAATGGTATATAATGTTCTGAAGAATCGAAAAATTCAAAAATACACAGCGTGTGGCATTTAGTATAAGAATGGTGATATTTAGCACTGTTACCTGGTAACCATAGGGAAACATTTCAATGAAAAAGGCGCAATTAAAAATACCAATCGACTTGTCCAAACATTTGTTGAACATCTGAACATGCCCTCATTTAATTATTATTGAATTTATTCTCTTTGACTGATACACACTGTAGACATTTGAAATGTGTGTGCGTGTACAACAAAACATTAAGAACATCAGTCATGAAGTAACAAAGTAACAGATGTCGTAAAATAATGAAATAGTATAGTAAATATGAAATGAAATCAACTCAAAAGCTAGCCAATAAATTCAACCGGTACTTAATCGGTAGTTATGATGTGTTGGATGAAAAGAAAAGTAATGAGTTGGACAACCATGAAATTCTTGCATGAATTTCCATAATTGTGTATTTAACGAACACAAACATAAAAGTAAGTTGTTCGTAGGTGAAATATGATCGATATAAATATAAATAATGATGATATAAATGACATTTGGCTGAGATTTAGCAAAACTTCGTTTTTATTACAAAGTTATTGTCAATTTCGGAACTTGTTTTGGAAGAAAATATCGAAAAATACATGGACTGTAGATGTAAAGTCAAATTTCTGAAAATTATTGTTGAGGAGAGACATAAATGAACATGAAATTCCTGAATATCATTCATTCAATAATTTCATATTGCTCGACTACCTCCATGATAATAATGTTTTGCTTGTTGGAGATTTCAATATTCCTTCTTTGAACACATATGCGAAATTCTGAAAAATGTCATGGGAATTGTCCGACTATAACAATATAATATACAGCGTGACTCACGGTCGATGGTAGGTTAGACGTTTCTGGAAAACGCAAAGAATGATTTTTCTGAAAATTTCATCTCTCATATTTCCTTACCTGGTCTATCGATCTCAAATATTTTCAGCATTGCGGCGATGCCACTTCTATCAAAAAGTCCTACCAATTATATTTTTTTGAATGGAACACCCCGTATATTAATACATTTTTGGACTTGCTCTGGTATTTTAATACTTTTTTATTTTTAATATCCTATACCTATCTCTATCTGTTTTCGAGATAAAAAATAAATTGTGCTAAATATGGTCTAAAACATAGCCTTGATTGAAATTAAGTACATCAGTACTCTCAATTCATGAAAAGTTGATATTTTGATGATAATTTAGACAAACTCGAAAAAATCAAATAACACTAAGAAATCGACTCCATATCATACAGGGCGTGCTGAAATTACTATTATTTACATTGTGCATGAAAGTAGTCGAAAGTTAATTTTTTCAAATGAAACTCCCTATATATTACTCGATAAATTGAAAGATGGTAAAAAATGCTTCAAGATGATATATATGTCCCTATAACTGAATCGTCAAGTTTTCTTAATAAAGCCGTTTTTGTGGAAAAATAGTTATTCACGTTTTACCTACAAATGTTGAAAGTAGAATTTTTAGCATTCTTTTAAAGTAGAACTC
>WOGP01013893.1:0-12210 GCA_015342065.1 Leptinotarsa undecemlineata
TGCCATAATTTTGAGGTCAATCATAATATAAATCAGTCAAAAATCTTATTTAAATCTGATAAACAATTGATATGGCAATTGTATTGCAGCCCGTCTCCAGTACAATGTACATGTGACCAACCTTTGCATTCTAGGCATCGGACCCAATGCTGTTTGCATAGGCAAACCAAGCAAAAGTAATTGTTTTCTGCCTCTGCTTCGTCATCACTTGTTCTATTCTTCTTTTTAGTGTTCTAGGTTTTATCAAGTTTCTTCTTTTCTGCACTTGAGATATTCCTCTTCACATTTCCCGACTTCCTATCAGCTTCTATAGCAGCTATTTCGTTTTTAGTAGGTGTGTCGGTAAGCACAGAAAATACATTAGAAAGATTGACAAGAGGAATATGGACTGTAGATGGATGAAATAGATTCAACGGGTTTAGTATTCAGAACTGTGATATGGGCTGTAGACGTGGAGACAACAGGTTCATTGGTACAATTTACAACTGATGAATTTCTAGATGGCGTAGTTTGATTTGATTGAAGTTGTGATGCTTACCGCTGGATTGTCCACAATTTTTGAAACAGATTGCTCTAGTTCGGGGATAGGACGATCAGTGACTTGACTTGGCAGCCAATCGGCTTCTCCAAATATGTCTGTGTTTACCGGCCACGTTCCAGTTGAAGCGAAACCAGCCCCGATATTTTTTGCAGTGATTGCTACCTAAATGCAGACTTTGTTATTGATGGTATATCATATATGGTCATGACTTTGCCGGCACTGCTTCGCATCTAATTATAACATGCTGTATTGATTGCTTTTTCAAAGGTCCAAAAATAGTACGATTCATGGGACGTAGCTTGTACGTGCGATATGGGGGATATGTGAGTAAAATGTTTTCTACAAAATTCAATGTTTTTCAGTGATATATGCGAATCATGATTATCTAGAAGCAATAGAGCTCTGAAAACTTCAGATGGTCTAACGTGATTTATATAATGTTCAAGGAAAACTTGAAAATCATCCACTTACATCCAACCTCATCTGTTAGCTGTTCCGATCGAACCAGTTGGGGCGTTCCTAATGAAATGCTCTTGGAATCGTTTGCGTGGGAATACAAACATAGGTGGTATATAATTACCTATCGCATTTCCAGCTGAAGCCAGTGTGACCAAAGTCCCCGTTTCTGCTGATGGCATAGCACTGACCTGTTTTTCTCCGCATCGTGATACTATTCTATCAGGCTTCTGGACGATAGTTATTCCGGTTTCGCCGATACTCCAAGTTTATGCTTACTTAAGACGCCTGTGTAGTTATCAAAGAAAACGGTCACATTTGTCTTATTGAAACTGGTAGCGCGAGACATATGCTAGCGGGTTGAGGTAATCTTGAAGATAAATTGGGATGCCGTTTCATAAATAGTTTGAGCCACATCTCTCCAGCTTTTTATTTTGCCTCCATGTCTCGGGATTATTTTTATATTTTTCGGCTAACTGATATGCGATAAATCTAGTTTCTTTCGTAGTCAGACCATAATTATATGCTGCACACATTAACAAATAGCCACTTATTATCCTCCTCTGCTCTGAAAATTGCCGGACAGTTGTAACTCATAGATGGAGCCTCACCTACTGGGTTGGCTTGATAAGCCTCTTTCTTCTTAATGCATCTTGACAAAGACATGTAGACTTTTACTTCTCAACTCTTCAGGCAACCACGGTGCATAGAATAAACCACCATGTACCACCACGTTTGGTGGCGGTGGTAAATAAAGTGTACCACCTTCTCAATAGAGCTATAGCTGTGGTTGCAGTGATTCATTTTTAGAATCTCTATAGTTTGCCATCTTGTGCACGGTAGACGCAACTCACAACATTTGGTTACAGATTTGGTCGTGTGTTGCAGCAACTAACCTCAAAACTTTGTACGTTCAACTGATGTGCTTTGTTTAGTGGTCTCATTGTATGAAAAAATTATTTATTTTGCAATAATTAAAGAAAATTGGATATCAAATGTTTCAAGTGAGTGTCATTAGCTTCAAAACTGAAAATATTACTATTACAAGTAAATGTAAACAATTTATTGTTGTGATATCTTTCGGCTACCACCGCGTCAGTTGAAACTTTTATGCTGTAATTTTTTCAGTAACATAGAGAGACTCAGAAAGGATGAATTACTTTGTGATTTAGTTGGAATTACACAACGAGATTGAAAGACCTGATACTATTGTGGATGAAAACCTATACCGTCTGATTTCCAATCTGAGATTGACGCCTTCGATGACAAAGACTTGGCAGATAATATCCCCGTTGCAATTGACAATGATGGAATTTTCGAAAGTAATGGGTCCGAATCTGATTTACCTCTATCTACGATAAGGGAGATCATTGTCAATACGAACCCTTTTCATATTCCCGCCCCAAATGCTGCTGTACTTCACACACCACCAACTTAGTCAAATACTTGTAAACCAACTCCACCTCCAGATTTTGAAAGTTCTTCTGGTGTTACCGATTTTGTACAAAATAATTCAGATAATGTAACACCGTTCTACCTTTTTCGACATTTGATAACAGAAGAATTTATGATTCATTTAGTATTCCATACTAATCTGTACACAGAGCAAAAAAACTTCTACAGGAAAAATGTATGTTCCCACTTATACTTCAGAGTTGAATACATTTTTGGAGATAAATTTGCTTATGGGTCTAAAGCATTCCCCCAGTTATAAGGATTACTGGTTAAACGCGCCAGATCTCAAAGACCATTACATTTCTTCTCTTATGACCGTAAAGCGTTTCAGCTGGTTGCTATCCCATGTACACATGAACGATAACTCTGCTATGCCTGACCGCAGATCGCCTAATTTTGACAAACTGTATAAAGTACGTCCATTGATAGATTTATTGCTATGAAATTTTCAGGGGTTCTTACATCCGAGCCAGTAAGTTGCTATAGACGAATCAATGATTGAATTCAAAGGACGGAGTTCTTTCAAGCAATATATGCAAAAAAAAACAGTGAAACGGGGATACAAAGTTTAGATGCTATGCGACAAATCTGAATATTGTTTGAAATTCGACATCTATACCGGCAAAACTAGCAGTCCGGAAAAAGCTCTTGGTGTCCGTGTTATCACCCACCTTACAGTCGATTTACGTAACAAGGATCACATTCTATATTTTGATAACTTTTTCAACAGCGTGCCTTTGATGGAAGAGCTGAAGAAGCAGAACATTCATGCTGTTGGTACATTGAATTTACAACGTAAATATCTTCCTACATTCAAAGCAGATAAAATAATGAAGCGCGGTGATATGCAATGGTTCACAAGCAACACTGGATTAGCAGTCATAAAGTGGAAGGATAATAGGTCCGTACATATTCTTTCTAATTATCATGATCCTGAAAACGTTTGTGAAGTACAACGCAAGGAGAAGGATGGTACTATAAAACCGGTTACATGTCCTGCCGCGGTCATTGACTACAATCATAATATGAATTTCGTAGATAAATTCGATCAACTGCTGGCAAGCTACAAAATTGATAGACGAAGTAAGAAATGGTGGCATAGAATTATGTTCTACCTTTTAGATGCAGCGGTCGTAAACTCGTACCGTATTTACAAACTGCTACAATTACCACCAATGTCTTCCAAAGACTTCCGACGTCAAGTCATCAATGGTTTAGTTACTGAAAAACTGGCATCTAATGAAATATCACCTTCTCAATCTATATTTCCAGTACAAATTAAAAAATTTAAGCCATTTGTTCCCGCTGAAGTGCGACAGCAGTCTTCAAAACATCAACCGAGCGAAGCATGAGAAGGAGATGTGCATTATATAGTTCAAAAGTTAAACAGGTATGCACTGACTGGATTTGTTGAGTTTGTCAGGTACCTTTGTGCCAAATCTTGCTTCCAGAACTACCATGCCCAATAATTCCAAAGGATAATTCACCAAAGAGAATGAAATATTTCTCACTGGATGGCTTGGTGGTACCTTATTTGTACCATCCCATAAGTCAAAAAAATCAGTGCAATTTTGGAACGAAAGTAACCTTTATGTTTGTTAAGCATACCTTATTATTCAACATGAATTTTATAAAAATTTATGAATAAAATGTTTGTTGCTCCACTGAGATCTTTTTTTGGTAAAATTATCTACCCCTCAAAGAGTTAAGGGTTTCAATTAACTTTAAGAAAAATACATGACATTTTTTATAGAACTCATATCAGTAGAAAAGCCTTTTTCCGATTTTTTTTTCAAACTGTAGAACTGTATTGTTTGATTCTATATTATTGTTTGCATATTTCTAATTACAGGAGAATTGTAATGAGCTTCTTGTTTTACTTTTTGTTAACATTTTTATTCTTTTGATATATGGAATGAAGAGAAATCTTTAACAGATTTCATAATATATCGAATTCTCATCCATCCTTCATTGTTCTGTAACTGTAAAGTAGGGAAAGTGAGTGTAAAGCACTTAGGTCACATGTGACCCATTGTACATCCCCTCGAGGAGTTGTCTACCTAGTCATCGTTCATCGTGTCCTTTACAGAAAGGTGAACAAGTCACTAGGACACATCTCCTTCATATCGGTAGATGAAGGCCAAGACTAGCCGAACACGCACTCTCTTTGGCAACCTTGAGGTGTTTTACGGTGGCCTCTGCGAAGGTTTTAGAAATTTCAGCCACATTACTGTAGTTGCGCGGCTTCTTCAACCTCCTTTATTCAAGGCGGAGCTCTTGACGCCCTCACTGCAGGAAGTGCCCTTGCTGTTGAAGGTGGAGTGAGGGGGGAGGAGGGTACACTTATAGTTGCTGCCACTCCTGCCTTTTTCGCTCTCTTTCTCCTTTTGGTCTTGGTGCCGCAAATGCGCTTACGTCTTGGCCTTTGTATTACATCACGAAGTGATCTGCTATGTCCAGCCTCATTCCAAGCGGTAGATTTGGGGGGACATTTCTGTTCATCCCCAGCCACTGCCTTAGATTGAGGTGAGCACTTCTGTCCAGCCGCGGAATTGGTTTTTGTTTTTGTTGTTTCTGTTTTTGTGTTTGTCTCATTCATGTGTGTAACAAGGGAACTGTTGGTCACCTCTGACAGAGCCCCGCATTACCGAGGTAGTCTTATTACCATGACGTTTCGCCCAGTTTTCCAAGAGGATCGTTCGTGACCGCATATCACCCAGCGACTATTCAGTTGTCGGCATTATTCCCTACACCTTAGCTTGGTTAGGCTGGTTTACGGTGGCATGTTTTGCAAAGGCTTTTGGGGAGTTTTAGTTTCCTTTACGCTACTTATTTCTGCCACTGACCAGGAGGCTTGCCAGTCAGGGTCTCCAGTCCCCTGGCCGTTCCCCTATCCGCTACCTGAGGACGCGTTCGACAGGTAGCCCAACCCATGGGATCCTTCATTGTTATATTTAAATTAATTTTTCATATCTCCTCCTGTAGAAACACAAACATATCCATCTTACTTATATTAATATTCAGAAGGTATTTTTCATATTCTAGATATAATACTTCTTCTCAAAAAAAGGAACAAAATAAACAAAGCATATGAAACAATAATGAACATCATATTTATAAGATTCAGATACCCTGAGTGGACATTATTGTCAGATTGAACATAAAATGAGAAATTGGTATGGAAAGTTATTTTTCTGAAATTTCATTTCTGACTCGATTCCACAATATAGGTTCTAAGTTCTAGGTATGTTTTGATCTATATCCGCAAGCAGCGATGGTTCTAAAAAATTATTATACAGAACTACAACATAATCATTCATTTGTAACACATACAAATCTTAAGTAGATCTATTGCAATATTTGTGGAATGTAAATTATCAGTAATTAACCTTCTGTTTGTATATTTTTTCAATAACAACACTTGAATTAACTAAATTAAAATAACAGATGAGTAACCTTCATATATACTGGATAAAAGTTGAACTTGTGAAATTAGCTCACTAATACTAATTGGTGTATTCTGTATTCCAACAATGTTAGACATGTTGGATATATATCATTTTTATCATTATATGCTTTTCAGTTCAAGTTTTTTCCTTATTTGAAGTCACATCTCAATAAAACCGTTGGATTGTGGGTAATTTGGACTTGATAATTCATCCATAATTCCCCATCTGAATTGAAAATCGATACTTTTGATTTAAGGTTCCCAATATTAAAAATATTTCTGGTAAATCATCTTCTGCCAACATTTCTAGGATTTTTAATACGACTCCTTTTACATTGTGGTATCACCTATAATAAATATTTCGGGAAATTTGCAATAGACACATATTAGCAGTTTCTCCTATTATAAGAGTTTTCTTCTGATTTTTAAAATGTCATTCAACAACTATAATTATAACTAATTGATACAGTTTATTGTAAGATTTTCACTATAAAGGGTTTTACAAAAACCGCGACACGTATTTCGCTATACAATAGCTTCCTCAAGCGTAAACTGTTTTAATATGGATTTTCATCAAGTATCGACCAGTCCTATTCAAACTATAAATAAATTTTTCAGATCTTAGTATTGTTTTAAATAATCATATAAATAACCTGCCACATATCAAGCATTCCTTTTCTTATAGTTTTGGAATAACTGTTTGGCATCCTTATCCTTATCATTTTCAACTAACTCATCTTCAAAATTGCAAAAACATCTTACTGACATTTCGAATTCATGTTTGGTCAACTCTCCTTGATATATTTCTGTAAAATGTTCATTTCTTCAGTATGTTTTGTTTCACCTTCAATTTAATAATTTTTTCAACTAACAACATTTCCTGAAACTATCAAATTACTATGAGCATTAATTAAGGATTCATTCATATCAAAAGTGTGTTCATCAAAACTAGCCTTTGATGAGATATCTGCAAAATACTTTTGAACTCCTGGTTTATACTTGACCTCAAAATTATAGCATTGTTGGCTAATTCGTAACCTCTTTAAACTCCAAGACCAAGAGATTTTTTCAAAATAGTCTCTAGTAGCTTATGATCACTTTCAACAAGAAACGTATTTCCATACTTCCGACTTTCGATTCAACTGATATCACAAACAAAGATTTCTTTCAAACACCATACATGTAACATCTTGTTACATACTCATACATATTTTTCAAAATAACTTTTTTTACGAAACCCGATTATGAAAAATAATAAATCTTAATCGATAACACCACTACTTCATCTCAAATTTTTAATGGAACCGTAACGTGAGAATGTATTATTTCAATTTATTCGTATAAAAAAATCTGGCACGGTAACCGTCGTTATAAGGTGTAGGAAAGAACAATTTCTCTTAGGGATAGATAATTCAAATTACCTGTCAGTAAAAGAATCAACGCATTCACCCTCATCAGATCTTTTCGCAAACGAGGCGAGTAATGCTCGGGACCGACAGACTGTCGCTCTGAGTAGATGGAATAAATCAATAATGACATCATTTTGAATTTGTATCTTCTCCTGTTATAAAGCAAGCCGGTAAATTCTTCAGGATATGTTCTATGGTCAAGCATAGGTAAATGAGACTAAGTATGTATTTTTCTCACCTGTATTTTTATTGCAAGTATTTTTACATACTTTTATACCTTGGGGGAAATTGAAGTTTAGTAGTAGGGCAGTATGCATTTTTGGACTAGTATTTTCAATAAATTCGACATTTCTCACACTTCTCCCACACCAGAACTCTACTCGAATCTCACCAACTGAGCTTGGTTAGTGAAACGTGTGTCGGAAATAATGTTATAGAGTTCTGGTGATTGCGAAAAATATTTTCATTCAATTTATCAAGCGCCTGTGTTTCCAACTCTTCATTACAGTAAGATATGTTTAAGATACAAATCCCTTTATATTCTGGAAGAAAAGATGATGATTTCTGCTAAATAGATTCCAACTCGGTGATAGGGTTCCTTCTCTTAGAAATTCTTACTAATGTTCATCAACCGCAAAAATCTTCACAAGTTTCGTTTATTAACACCTTAGGAAGTTTCAATGGTTTGCCGGCATATTTCTTATTTCGTCATCAAAATAAGAACATATTTTATCGTACGTTGATAACGAATTATATTTGTGATTGTGATAATTTTTCAGGATATCCAATTGTTCAACGGACCCAACTCATCGTCAGATCTTCTCATTCATTTCAACAGATCCCGATGAAACGTCGGAGTGCCATGCTTTCCTATGCCCAAGAAGAAAAGTTACAGAAACTGTTACGTTAGCTGTTGCTCACGCTTTCACCACCGCTTACGAAACATGGCGACAACAGCCACAAAAGATAAACAATTCAAGCAAAAATAACATTCAAACACAAGAGAATATTATAAATGACTTAAACAAAGTGAATGTCATTATCAAGAACGTTGAGGAAGAAAAACTAATTGACTTTGATGATGAAGAGCCTTTTAACGAAAATGATCTTTTCTGTATTGATAAACCTCCCAATCAAAACAATGTCAGCCCACATTGGGTAAGTATACTTTCGTAGAGTAGGCGACATCTAGGTGTTATAATTTGAACATCTAACACAGTGAAAACATCAATATCACAAACATTCAAATTCTACTTGTCATTCATTCGATGTAATATATTTATACAATGTAATAATCACCGTTTCATAAAAAGTTATAGTACAATGAGTTAATACATTTTCAATGTTCTAGAAATTTCTTGTTTATTGAAGATAAAAAAATAGTGATGGAAAGAAAAATTTTTCAAACCGATTAATAAATTCATATGTTTTTGTAGAATACACTTAGTTTTGCATTGTATTCAGTGTTATTTTGTGGTAATAGTACTCCCGAATACACTCACTCTATTCTCATTTATCTATGGATGCATTTCTATGCATAGGCTCTGAATTTTCAGGATAAAATTTTTCTCTTTCCCACTCTCCTCTCAATAAAGGTGGTATGCCAGAGAGAGAACACTGCAAATCACTCTTTGTTGAAATTGGTATAATTTGACCACGTTTGTTTATATACCACTGCACTGTTAATATGAGGAAAAATATTACTAATATTCCTACTTGTGGACACTATCATGACTATCGTACTAGATAAATATAAACTGCAACAACCATTCACTAGATTATCAGTGACGCAGAATCATCCGGGATCGATGGCTGTGTCAGGCACTAAAATGCTCTTAACGTCAATATCTAATCTGCCATTAGCGTACATTCCTTTATAGCTAAGCTGAAAAATCATCTTGTACTGAAAGCACACTACTCCTTTGACAAATTACTGCAGAAATGCACTTCTCGCCGATTGTTTAAAAAAACAGCTGTTTTTAGCATTGTCTATTATCTATTGTCTTCCGATTAGGGTTACTGACAATCGAAACATCGTGAAGTAACTTGGCTTGGAATCCCTTGATTTTTTATTCTTTATCATTTGTTTAATTTTTCTATTTTTCACTTGTATTTTATTTCATGGTTTTGTTTGCTTAATATAAGTTTTATTTTTAGCTATTGTTTTTCATTTTTCATTTGTATTTTGGTTCTTTTAGGGATTTTAAATCATTTTATATAATATTAGACAACGGTAGTCCGAACTAATGAAATTCATCATGAAACATTGTCAATCACCTTCAAACACCCTATCATGTTGGTACAAAAAAATATCGGAGTCACAAAAGATTATCACCAATGAGGTTTGTTAGCGATGCATCTTAGTGGCGCCACCCCTCATTGACAATGATTAACGTATTTATTTCTCTTCAAAAATAAACATGTTATGTTAGGTTAGGATAAGTTATGTTTAGAGATAAACACGTTAGGTGAACCATCACACACGTCCACTCACTGGACTCATCGTCATTCAGTGCTGACGTAAAAATTCCTCTCCATTTTCAACTTACGAATGATCGGATGAAATTTACATAAAAAGGCATTTTGATACTCTATCTAACACTGTTTTATTTTTTTTTTGAATACGAATCGACAATTCCTAAGTAATCAGCAGTTTTGGAGAATCTGAAAAAAATCCATTCAAAAGTCACTTCAGTTGATTCCAATAAATGCTCAAGATGATCACCATTCACTTTCCGATAACAATGCAGTCTGTTTACGAATTCATTTCTTTCATTGGTATAGATCAGAAACAATATCGGTCCTAACACGAATCCATGCGTCATTCCTATATGAATACAATATTGTTCAGAATGTTTTCGTACTATACATGAGTTGATGTCTTACTGAGAAATTATTCTCAATTAAAAATGAACAATCTAACCCCATCTGAAGCAACTCCACGAATTCCATGAGCATACATGAGTAATTTGTCTAGGAGAATATCGTGTTTGACGCAGTCAATAGCCCTGCTCTAGTCACAGAAAACCCTAGCAGGACATTCACCGTGCACTATCATATACTAATAATGATAATACTTAGTTTTATTGATAAGTTCATACATAGGTAAAGTTTTATTGATAAGTTCATACATAGGTAACCAATACGTACATAGCTCTTATCAAATGGCAGGATTCATTTTTCGTCTATGTTCAAAACATGGACAAAACTTGCTCTTCCATCCAACCTTAGATAAGTAAAAATTTTTCGAAAAAAGACAGCAAGGCCAAATTTGTTCATTTCGTAATGAAAAAACAATATTGATTATGAGAGGAGATGTGTTTCTCTGCAAATTTCATGAGACGTTCTAAAATCGTAAAGTCAAATATTTTTGAAGATGAGGAGGACGCTATAATCGGTTTATAATTTTCTGCTCATTGTCTGTTTTTTTTATTAAATATTGCAATAACTTTGACTGATAGTAAAAGTTGTGGAAAGGTTACTATATTCAACAACTGTTGAACTAAAAAAATTAAATGTAAAAAAATTAAAAGCAATATTTATTGTTTTAGTGCCCAATCATTTTTCAATTACTTTAAAATTGATACATGTAAATGGTTTAGGCTTTCGTGGCCAAGGTTTTCAGTGTCACTATTTTTATTAGGATTTGAAGCCGAACAAATATAGTGACACTGATCAATATGTTGTTATAGAAAATTTTTGGCTTTTTACTACTCCAGAGTTACTTATTTTCAAATTGATTACTTCCTTCCTTTCTTTAGAAGATTCCCACATTTTTTTGTATCAAGATGGAGTAGTAGAAAGCCAAAAATTTTTTTCTCAAAAATTAATCACTCCTAAAAATATAACCCCTCCAATTCAAATTGTTATAGAAGTATTCATATTTTCAGGTTTCTTTTGATGACGATTTTTCACCAAGTGGTACATCACCCAAAGAAACTCGGAGGTCGGAATTCGCATTTGCCTGAGTATGAACTATATTGTCATAAATTGACTACTATATTGAGTTACTATATATGATAGTATGTCATTAATGAAGAATGAGAAATTAAACTTCCTATGTTTTTATACCACTTGTATTTGTAATAATGGTTACGAATACAAGTGGTACAAAAACATAGGAAGATTCATTTCTCATATATTATTATAAAATATATTGAATTCAAATATGAAAGGATCGAAGGTAATTAATTTAGTTTCTTCAATTATGCCAATGCCAAAATGAATGTAATATTTATTGATGAATTTTAAATATTACCTGTGTAATGTTTTTTCCAGTTTTGAATCAACCTTGTATGATCTAAAGTACAATGTTATGTATATATCTTAATATACCTATGTAGATATCGACTCTATTTTCCTTTTTTTTTGGAAAGCAAATAGTAAGTAAGTATATATGAATAGATTTGCATTGATGGACTGAGTATGTAAAAAATGTGTTAGTTAGTTGAATGATACTAAGAAATATAATCTCTCAAAAAATATTTTAGTTTGTATCCTGCCGCCTATCCACATGATAAAACCTTTAGCATAGCATATTAATCACTATACAGGGTGTTCCTTAAACACATGCTAATATTCGGGGAGGTGATTCTTAGACCCATTTTAAGGAAAAAACGTCCTATGGACGTATGTCCTAAACGCCTTAACTTTTGAGATACAGGGTGGCAAATTTTTCAAAAATAATCAATTTTTTAATAATAACTAAGATAATTTTGTAGACATCTTTGGTATATTTGGTACATATGTTCCATGCCTCAAGGCGCATTTTCTGATGTACAATTTTCTTAATTTTCTCTGCCCTTGGCGTACGTACGAGTTTTGAAATGTATATTTTTGGCGAAAAAAATACTACGCCACTGCTTTATCTTGAATTAAAAATTATTTTTAAAATCTCCATA
>WOGP01014064.1:0-12130 GCA_015342065.1 Leptinotarsa undecemlineata
TCATGCAAAGAAGTAACTTTCAGACACAAACTGAAAGAAAGTCCTCCTGAAACAGCTACTTTCATACAAACATTGAATTACACGAAAGAAAAAAATTAAGAAAGAAAGAAAGAAGCTAAACACTGCAAATTGGTGGCATACTCACGTCTACAAACCATCCAAATTTCTGAAAAGGCACATTGATTCCTTTAACATGTAATTTGTGTAGCAGTTCCAACATCTCATCGTCGTATCCCTCAAAAAGGAATTCTTTAACAGTCTTCGTAACCGCCAGAGGAACTTTTTTCTCTTCCAGAAAAAAATTCACTCCCACTCTGACTAGATAGTGCTTATCCTTGACTAAATTTGCCACAGCCTGAAATTAAGTTGAGAATTAGGTATTTTGCAAAGTATGAATCAAATGAATGGTTTGATAAAAAACCATGTTAATATTCGAACTTCGAGAAAAATTTCAATCTTGATTATTGTGTGGCAAAAATTTTGTGTCAAAGAATAATATTTTCACTTTCCACACCCACAAACCTGCAGTAAATTTTTAGGAGGTCAAATACATAAATGAAAATGTATGATTTTTATAGCCCTGAGGTAAAAAATGAGTTTCAAAACCATGCTCTGAGTTATAGATGGTGCAAGTGAAAATGTCGGAAAAGTTAGGGAAAGTTTGCGAATAGGTCATGTATGACAAAACTATTGAAAACTCCATTGACTTCACAATCCATATCAATAGTTTAACTGTTACAATGTCGGTAGCGAATTAAATAAAATATCGTTCTCATACTTGGAGTAGACATAGTTCACTTACAAATTTCAAGTAAATTTGTGAATTAAAATAATGATACCAATATTTGACATATCATTCATTGCAATGTCAATAGAAGGGCTATTGAACTGAAACAATAACGGCGTATGTAAAAATCCTTCAAGTGACGATAATTTTCAAGTATTCCTAAACCAGAAAACATTTGAATATTTGAGAAACCTTTTCAGGATCAATGGTATAAATGTAAAAATACTACTCTGTTCAAAAAATAGGGTCAGTTTTCATTTTTCTCAAAAAATATCTTTAGATTCATCAATTTCTATTCTGTGCCCTTCAAAGTAGTCCCCCTCAGATATTTTACACTTGTACCACCGTTTTTCAAATCTTTGAAGCAGTTCTGATATGCACTTTTTGGTATGTCCTTCAGCTTTCTCAGTGATTTGGTTTTTATCTCCTCAATCGTCAAAAAATACCGTCTTCTTAAGGTGCCCTTCAATCTTGGGAACAGAAAAAAGTCGCGCGGGGGCAAATCTGGTAAATACGGTGGCTGAGGCATGATTACGGTGTTGTGGTTGGCCAAAAAGTATTTGACAAAAATGTATTTGTTATTTTTGTGTAAAGTAGAAAATTTTGAACCTCTTAATAATAGATCCTCATTTTGAGTTCACATACGGAGCTAGCCTTTTTAGATGTCTTAGTTATAAGAATTGCCCACAGGAGTTCGAGATATATTCCTAATATCTGCCGCAATTGTCCACAACATAAAGTGAGTGGACTATACTTTTTAAACCATAGGCTTGTCATAGTTCCTTCAAGCAAAGAAAGATACGATATTGAGAAAACCGTAATGGCTGAAAGCAAAGGTAGCTTTTGAAAAAAGTCAACATAAATTCAGAAACGGTTTTCATAAATTGTTGACTTCTTAAAAAGACAATAAGTCAAAGCTTATTGTGTCAATTCAATGTAAATTGTTGTTGCATATGAACCAAAATTTATAGTAAGTAATACTAAAGACAAGATGAAGGAAATGATGTAGCTAGTCTAGGATTCATGAACTAAACTTCAAAGACTGTAACAAAAAATATACTGGTTAGATAACAAGCCACTAAAACACTGTTTTGGTTGGCCCAAATTTTGATTTATTTTAGGAATTTTCACTTAACTTTAATAGTTCAGGAAGAAATGGTATCGAACTAAAAAGAGTTTTTTTGCGTGAACTATATGGAGCCATTTGAAGCATAAAAACATTTTCTTAGAAACTAAATAGTTTACGCAATATCCGAGGAGAAAATTAAGTATCTTGGTAAAAGTTAAAAATGTGAGAAATTTTCTAGAGAACGATTTTGTTGATATCAACGAGTTCTTTAAAAAAAGTCAATATTATTATTACGTGAAGTGAATAGTTTAGGCACTGTTTTAAAAAAAGCCAATGGTTATTTTACGACTTTTTTTCTTCCACTTGAAAATGAAAACAGAAGTATTTATATCATTTTGCTGTGATTCCAATATTCCGGAAAACAAAGATGAATAACATGAAAATCTAAATCTATTCATAACCTCCAAAATGGTTATTCAATGAGTGACCAACTGATTCATGGTTAGACCAAGGCTTTGATGTGTTACTCTTGCATGCTTTGTTCTAAGTAAGTATATAAATAGATAGACAGATAGATATATATTTGAATTTGGAACCCTAATATGCATATAAAGAGGCAATTGCACTATACAGAAAAGAAAATATATAACAGTCATATAAAATAGTAGGCTTAATATAATATTAATGTGTAAACAGTTACAGCTTATATTTTAAAATACATATGGAATAAAAAATAAAAATATAATAGAAAATGGTAGTATCACAAGATTCGGTAATTGAAATATAAAACAGTCATACGGAATAAAATGTTAAGTATACTGTAATGAATCTGAAGCCGCGAAATACCCCAACCGAGAACCCGTTTCTCAATCAGCAATAAGTAAAATTGAGAAAAAGTTTCGAGAAACAGGCCATGTTAAAGATCTCCCTAACAGTGGTAGAAAATCAATTTCAGAAGTCCAAAAACTTGATGTGGTACTTGCGTTCCAAGAAAACCCCCATACCAGCACGAGGATAATAATTTACACCAATCGACTGTTGTTAGAGTGTTGAAAAAAGAAAAGTGGCATTCGTATAAAGTTCAGCTGGTCCAAGAACTGTTAGAAGATGACTTTGACAGAAGAGTCGAATTTTGCGAAATCATGATGGAGCGCTCGCACAGAGATCGNAAAAAAGAAAAGTGGCATCCGTATAAAGTTCAGCTGGTCCAAGAACTGTTAGAAGATGACTTTGACAGAAGAGTCGAATTTTCCGAAATCATGATGGAGCGCTCGCACAGAGATCGGAGTTTCATACAAAATATAATATTTTCAGATGAAGCTACTTTTATGCTCAACGGTCACGTATACCGTCAGACTTATCGATACTGGGCAAGAGAAAATCCACATTGGATGGAGGAGCATAGCACACAATATCCACAAAAAGTGAATGTTTGGCCGGAATTTTGAAATGAATTCAGTGCATCATAGCTGAAGGTCATCAATTTGAACATTTATTATAATTTCATTGTACTTCAATAAATAACATGTTTTGGTTCATCTTGTATAAATGAATATTGACATGGTTATACCGTTGAATAGATGATTAGTAGACATTTTGAATGAGGTGCCACATGACCCCTGTTTGCATTTAAGAAAATTGTCGATTATGTCATCACGCCAACACCGGTGACGAAACGTCTTTCATATGAATATCATGAGAGGGACCGTCAAGAATTAAAGTTGATCTGTTTTTGGATTTCTTCCGAAAGACGCTCATTTTGTAAATATCGAATTTATTCCATACATTTGCATCGTACTGTATATTATACTTTCAATATCTATCATCAACGTATTCAAGAAATATTTCATCGTGACATTTCTACTAAACAGTTTTACAAAAAAGCTACACGTGTTTTGCTATACAATATCATCTTCAGGCATGTCATAACTAACTAAAATCTACATATTCAATAATTTATATATGTTATTACAATTTGAAGTACCCGAGTTTTATCTACCCAATCAATATTGAATGTATTTGAGAATAAATCAATGAGCATCAACATAAGAATAGGATAGGCAGTGTACAACGTCATTCAAATAAACATGTAATGAATTAAATTACCTGATCTCATGTATCAGATAATTACCAGTTTTCACATTTTAAAAAATATTCAGTAACGGAAAGTTCTTTATATTTGACCCGAATGCTTAAGTTTCTCAATTTCTAAACATTGTTTAAGATTGAGTTTCAAACGTTTCACTGAATGTAACATGTAATAGTCACGATTGAACTCATGTTCTTCCGCTAAAAGAGGGTTTGCAGATGTGTAATTTGTCTTTAAATTCGAAACTACTTCTAAAGGATACTCACTTGGGATACTGAAGTTTTGTAATTGTTGGTTTTAATTATGTCAAATTATGTCATTGTAGCCAAATATTGCATGGTTGAACTATTATTCTAGCAAATGATGAAATACTTAATAATTTTATATTGGTGAACATTGATAAGTATGACTTTCTTCCAGTAGAAAATGAATTTCAATTGAATTGGTGCATGAAAAAAAAATATCTATATAATTTGCATTTACCGATCACCTAATTCCGATCCTAAAAACTTTGTAAATAAACTCGAAACTCTTTTATAAAACCTACCTGTTAACTCAAAGATTGTACTCAAAGGTGACTTTAATATAAATTACCATGATGAAGAGTGTATGGTAAAGCAGGATCTACATAACTTATTGACCTCTCTTAACTTGACCATGCATGTTAGCGAACATACAAGAATAACCATGTATTCTGCCACTATCATTGACTATATCTGCTCAAATTTGGAAAAACAGAATATTAGCTGTAAGACTATTCCCGCAGCCCTTTCAGACCATGAAGCTCTCATCTTCGAAATGTCACTCCAAACAGTGAATAAAAGAAGTAAATATAGATACAGACGAATATATAGCAAGGCGAACTACGAATCATTTAGAAACCTATGTAATATAACACCATGGCCAAATGTTTTGAACTTTGATGATTCAGTTAACGTGTTTCAAAACTACCTGAGAGATATATTCGAAAAATGTTTTCCAAACTATACAAGGCTGAAAATAAAGCAAAAGATAACTGGGCTGTAATAAATAAATTACGTAGAAAAGGTGTAGATAATATTGTATTTTTTTCTGAAAGCCCGCGCAAAAACATATTACCTGTTAAAGTGGTAGTGTCATCTAGCGGCTCCATTCAGTATTCATATTGTTAGTTTATTGTTGTTTACTATAATTTTTCTGTAACATTAAGAACTTGGGAAAAATTGAAGTGACGTTAGTTTGATACTGAATGCTTAGGGGTACACACGTCTTTTATTTATTTCATGTTTTTTTCTACACATTCGCGGTAAATTGCAAATTGGGGTCCCTTTTAACAAAAATCCTCACGAAAATTCAAGATTTAGGAGAATGTGAGAAGACAAAAATAAGTGTATGGAGGAGCTGGTGAACATAGCTCAAGAAGCACAGCGAAAGATCACAATTTGTCGCACCGGCGTTTCCGTGCGGTAGATCAAATGTTCCAGGTATGTCAAATGTCGGTCATGTGAAAGGAGCTGTCAAAAAAATTACATCTATAAATTGAATTACTAATTTAGAAAAATGGAAAAATTGAGGAAAAAATCATAGGAATGTCTATAAATTTCGTTATTATGGGTGTAATCCGTATAGTAGGACAGGGCATATTGCAAAAATTTGTTTGTCTAATAAAAACGTAAATTATGTGGTTGAAAATGATAGTTATTCAAAAGAGAATGCATTCTTAGAGAATAATGACATTTATTATTATGAAAACAGGTGCCTTGTATAGTGTCCGACCGAAAGTTCGGTTTTGGTCGAGTTTCGGCAAAAAACGGGTTTCGGTTTAGTTTCGGTTTCGGCGGCAAAGCTGCCGCCGAAACTACATTCGGGAGCTCTCGCACTATGATCGGTCATGTTCGGCTCGTTGAATTTCATACAAGTGACGAAGACATTTTGCCGCGGACACGTGCCTAATCATGTCCTGACTCGTGAGTTACTTTGTGGTGTACTTTGTTTATTAGATAAATATTAAGAACCTGGGAAAAAAGTTTTGACTTTCTACTACTCCTTCTTGATACAGAAAAATGTGGGATTCTTCCAAAAAAAGGAAGTAATCAATTTTTAAATAAGTAACTGTATAGATGGATGTGTATATCATGCAAAGAAGTAACTTTCAGACACAAAGTGGAATAGAGAGCCCTCCTGAAACATCTTCTTTCATATAAGCATTGAATCACATGAAAAAAAAAATATTTCGAAACAAATACTTTTATAAAAATACTGAATTATACAGAAGACACTTTTCTCTGCTCAGTTTGTATTCCAAACATTCTTTATGGAATAAAATCAGGTATCATCCACAGGAGTTCTACACTAATGAATGGTTGAAAATTGCACTTACATGGAACACTGTCATCCTTACTGGTAGACATCGATGTTTCGCCGTAAGACACTTGCCTTAGGGCTCTTCAGTACCAATCTGGATACTATTATAGGAAAAAACATACAATTCATTCATGAATTAACATTTTTGGGTCACGGAATAAATTTCATCTACTTATGTCATCGATGACATCATAATGACATTCATTCATTCAAGTAGCTGTATCAGGACGGCTTTTTTTTCTTCCAGTTTGTATCTGATAGTTACTTCTTTGCATGATCTACACATCTATGTATAGAGTTACTTATTTCAAAATTGATTACTTTCTTCCCTTCTTTGGACGATTCCCACACTTTTTTATATCAAAATGGAGTAGTAGAAACCCAAAAACTTTTCCAAAAATTACTTACTCTTAAAAATATAATCCTTTCTATTTAATTAAGTTCCTATTGTCATATCAGGTAATAACTCAAATAAGTAATTTTATGTTTAATATTTTTGAAAAACCATTAATAATATTCAAAAGAAGAATTTTTTCCTCAAAACATAATCCTTGTTAGGAAGTTTCGGTTTCGGCCGAAACTGAGACCATTGCGAAATTCGGTTTCAGTCGTAAAAACCAGTTAAGGTCGGACACTAGCCTTGTACAGTTGAATATGAAACATATGTTCAATGTTTCAGAGTTTGCTGAATTTTTAAATGTTCAATAATGAATTTTTTAGTACAATGGAGCAGACGGGTGTTTACCGTTTAACTTGGTTCCAATATTTTTGTTAGACGTCGTATTTAGATATGAACTTTTTTTCACGTTGCAACCCTGAGTTCAATTAGCGATTTGTTATGCTAATCACAAACCACCTACTATAGTAGTTTGTGATGCTAATTATTATTGGTTCGTTCGTAATTCATTGATTGTTTATTCTCAAATTGTGGTTACGAATATGTTTATGGCTTTTATATTATCTTATCGTAAATTGAACATGTAATACATTTTGTGTCCAATTAAGAATTGAAATAACTGCCGTCACCTTTTTCTTGATGTGTTAGTGTAGGCGTTTATTTTCATATCTTATCAAAAACAAATGATCCAACAATATAATCATATTTCATTTTCAGCTGAAATCAAAATAAAATCATGGGCCGAAAAGTAACAATTGCAGCCTCAACTTTGAATCAATGGGCTCTGGATTTTGAAGGTAACCTGGACAGAATTTTGCAATCAATTTTAGAAGCTAAAGAACTTGGTGCAACCTTCAGAACTGGACCCGAACTGGAAATATGGTACAGCATTTTTCCATATCATTTTAATAAACTAACCAACTTTCCTTCTCTTCAGTGGATATAGTTGTGAAGACCATTTTTATGAAAGCGATACTTTCCTACACTCCTGGGAAGTTTTAGCTGAACTATTAACAGCCCCACTATGTAAAGATATCTTGGTTGACGTTGGAATGCCAGTAATGCACAAAAATGTATCCTACAACTGCCGTGTCATATTTTTGAACAAAAAAATCCTTCTCATTAGACCAAAAATGGTTCTTTGTGATAGTGGAAATTATAGAGAAAGCAGATGGTTCACTAGTTGGAAAAAGGTAAGCCAATCTTAGCTTACATTATTATTCATTCCTTTTCTTGAAACGATTTGTCAGTCAGGCCCATTATCTGATGTTTCAATATTGAGCTGTGGCATTAAGAGGTTAAGCAAAAAAAGCTAAAGATGAAATCAGAACCATAAGGATTAAATTTAGAAATAGTATTCAGGCAAGTGAGATGAAGCTTCTGCTAACAATCAAACAGGTGAAATTTAGAGTGCACCAACTCGCAAAAAAAGTTGTTCTTGAAAGGAAATTGAAAACTTGGAAAGAAAAGAAAAATTGTTGTTTGCATAAACAGCAGGGGAATCCCCACTGTATCCATTTTGAATTTTAAGTCTTCATGCCTTGTTCCTGTTCAACAAAGAAGGAAAAAAGGAGGAAAAAAGCTTGTGATTCCTCAAGAAGTAAGATGGAATAAAATATATGTTTGAAAATATGTTTTTCCGTTAACCAGCTGTCGCACCCCTACGAACGATAACCCTCAGAAGTCTAAACTTGTGCGAGCTAAGGACTAATGAGGTCTTACCTTTCAACGTGTGATTCCTGACACGGGTTGGATGATAGTGAAAATCTAGCGTTCATCCTGCTGCTTCAACCACCGACTAACACGCCGGTCGACTGATTGAGTGAACAAAGCACCCGCGAGGAACCAACCATTTACCGATACAGTAAAATCGTATCTAAATAATAGAGATATCCTTGTCCAAATTTGTCAAAATAAAAACCATAAGGTTGATTGTGATATTAGAAAGATTATTAATGAAAAAAACCAAACTGGGACATGCTTGCCTCCTGTAATTCAGTACCTTAAACATTCACTCAGAGCATGACAGCCCTATTTTATTCAGATATCCTCCCAATAAACAGTGTACAGTGAGTAGCTATGTAACTATTTTGACCTCGATTCCTGTTGGTTCAGGTCATACATAAGAATTTACGTTCTTACTCCTTACCAGTATAGAAATTGCATTTCAAAGGGCATCTCTTTTATTTATACCTTTGTCAATTTTTTTTCAAGAGTGAACTCAAAAAATTATATTTTTCAATAGGAAAGGCAGATTGAAGATTTCCACTTGCCAAGAATGATTTCAACTATAACAGGTCAAAAGTTGGTTCCCATTGGAGACGGTGTTATTTCTACACTGGATACTTGTATTGGTGAGTAAAGGGTAAAACTAAATTGAAAATTGTATGCACTCATTTCAAACATTTGCCAGAAATATTCTTCTAAATTTTGATGACTCTTCAAGGATTCGAAATTTGTGAAGAACTTTGGTGTTCCAACAGCTCTCACATACCCTTGAGTCTTGACGGAGTTGAAATCATTTGTAATGGCTCTGGAAGTCACAGTGAGTTACGTAAAGGTTATGTTATGGTTGATTTGGTGAAAAATGCCACTATGAAGTGTGGGGGTTGCTACGTTTACAGCAATCTCAGAGGATGTGACGGGCAGAGGGTATATTTTGATGGAGTGTCTTGCATTGCTTTGAATGGACATATGCTGACTAGAGCGCAGCAATTTGCCCTAGCAGAAGTTGTGAGTCAAACAGAATTGATTGTTGTACGTGCCTGATAATTACTCACAAATTTTCAGGAAGTTGTAGCTGCTACCATTGATTTAGAAGATATTCGATCATATAGGAATATGCGAAGATCAAATGCTCTTCTAGCTTCTTCTAGCAAGAGTTATCCAAGGATTTTAGTTGATTTTTCCTTGTCTCCAGAATATGATACAACTTTGCCTTCTGCTTTGCCTATTGAATGGGTATTTTTGACGCCAGAAGAAGAAATAGCACAGGTAAGTAATGGGATGAAATAATGGAACTGCTTCTTTTTTATTGATTCGGCCGTTACTTGATGAAGATCAATAGTAATTTCATAAACTACACCTTACGATTTGATCTCCACAAACTACATTTTTAAAAATATCATGTTTTGCTAAGACAGTAGGTTTTTTTGAGCGTAATTCACTTGCAACGACCTACATTCTTTTTCACAGTTACGGAAGAAACTATTTTTCTATTTAACAGTTTTTTATATCGCCTCATATACTTACAACTTTTGACCAATTTACTAGATATGATATTATAAATTCACCGACCACAACCATATTTATCATAGTTTTTCATCTATTCAAGTATTTTTCGCAGTTCACCATGTCAAAGGCCTGTGAAAATTCGAAGTACAAAACAGGCTAAAATTGTGTTGTTGTTAACATGAATTATATTCTCAAGTCGGAGTGTTCATGGTCCATTATCATATCCATTTGAAAATGGAGAGACAGTATAATATATAACCCTCAATATATTCCATTCCTTGTATGAATCTTTTGATTTTATGTATTATGACGATTTTTGTCTGTATGAGTGCTATATTTAAGTTTTACTTAGTATTTAAAAGATTTTCAAATGTAATAGCTGAATATAGAGTCATAATTTTTAGGGCTTTGAATAACGGTATCATCAGGATTATAGCTCTCAAGGCAGGCTCAGTTGCTGACATCAATCTTTTTTCTTTCTTTAGGGTCCAGCTTGTTGGTTATGGGATTACCTCAGACGATCTGGGCAAGGGGGTTTTTTCTTGCCTCTGAGTGGTGGGGTGGATTCTTCCAGTACTGCTGTCATAGTTTTTTCCATGTGCACCCTGATCATGAATGCTGTACACCAAGGAGGAGGTAAGGTATGGAAAAAGATATTCTGAGTGAAAACAAATTCAAAAGGCTGGACAGTAGCTGGGTGGGAACTCTGTAGAAGAAAAATATAAAAAATATATTTATTTGAGAAAGTATGATTTTTGTTTCTAACAGTGTATCGTTAATTTGTAGATCAAAAGTTATTGGCTGACTTGAGAAGGATAGTAGGAGACCCAGAATACATTCCAAAGAGTTCACAGGAGCTTTGCAATAGGTTCCTAGTTACTTGTTACATGGCGTCAGAAAATTCTTCTAAAGAAACCAGAACAAGAGCCGATCACTTAGCAAATTCCATAGGAAGGTGAGTTTTCTTCATTGTGTGCAGTTCAATGTGTTTCTGTTTTTGGAAAAAAAAAATAACATCATTTTTGAAACTTATGTTCTTTGAGTTTTTCTCTTAATTATTGTGTGTGGTTTCTTAAATATATTTCCATTTAGTAAATTTCAAGATGCCTGCTATTCCAGTGAATGAAAAACGGAAAATATTTTAAGACTTGTTTTCCGAAATATTAGTATCTTGTATAACTACTCAAAATACCTAAAAAGTAGTGTTGGACATAGTCATAGGTCTTAATCTGGGAAAGAATTTTTCTTTGCCTGTAAGCTCTGACAAAGACATTTGAAAAAATGAGTTGCTATTGTGTTCGGGCAAGCTCTCAAGCTCAACCAATTTCATCTTACAAATAGATATCAATATGTTGGTCTAACGTTAGATCTCAATGAAAAGAATCGTGGTGTTCTACAGGGTCCCATTTCTAGTCTACTATTATTTTTGATCTATATCAATTTATTCAGCATCGTCCAATCCTAACATTAAAAGCATTAAAATTTCAGGACTAGATTGAGCGGGTCTGATCATAAAGCTGTGACCAGCAAACTTTCTACTAGTTTATTTGTTTTTGATGATGTTTGTTCCACTTGGTTATTTCATGTGATACATTTTACTAATTTTGGGTTATTCAGTTTTCTTAATAATTTTTTCATTAGTTCGGACTTCCATTGTCTAATACGATTCTACTGTGATTCGAAATCTATGAAAAAACAAATAAAATTAAAATGAGTAGCTGAAATATCAATTATATTAAGCAATATTAGGCAGTTTCGTCTTATATGGACTAATATGTGTGATTGATGACTTGTTTACTTTATGGTAATTCATGATCACTTAAATGAAATGAATAAAAACACTTTTGTCTAAATACCACTGGAAAATTTTATTCATACAACCGGTTTCGGGTTGATATCATTGAAATCTGAATTTGGAAACATCGATTTTATAGTTTTTTCAGGTATGCTGCCAAGACAGGTATTTCAGAGACAGGATGCCAACTTAAAATACCACCCTGAAAATTCTAGGGGTTGTTAAACTCATAAATTCAAGAGAGGAGACCTACATAAATCAAGTTGCTCGTTTAGAGTTATATATTTCTGGTTTTTAATTGATTTGTTAATTTCCATGGCCTCCAACAGATCTCATTTTCTTGAAGATGTGCGTACATTGCAGATTTTTTTTCCAAACAGACGTGTTCACGCAGTCTTATTTCAACATGTCTACCG
>WOGP01014074.1:0-11946 GCA_015342065.1 Leptinotarsa undecemlineata
CTCTGTCGAATGGGCCCCCTATGTCCTCCGTTAAAAAGATGAACAATTTCTTCATCCATCCCACCCCAGCCAGGCAGGGGAACACCGTGAAAGGCGGTAATGATGTCTGAGGAATTTAATGCCTCCATACCAACAAAAACTCCAACATCAGTTATGACCCGTTTGTCCTCCTGACAAACATCAGTTCAAAGGGTAAGGGAGCCAGGCTTCATCTTGTACAAATCAAGATGGCTGTCGAGAATAGTCCCGTCATCACCGGAAAACGATTTTAGATATTAACAATCGGAACGTCGTGAAGTTACTCGGTTTGAAATTTTTTTCATTTTTATTTCATTTTCAATTGTTCAATTTTAAACTTTTTGCATATTTATATTTTTTATTTATTTTAATTTTTAATTTTATTTGTTCTTTCAAAGATTTCAAATCATATTATTTCATATTAGACAATGGAAATCCGAACTATAGTAACATTTTTCTAATAATCGTTAAATCGAAATCTTGTTATGTCAAATAGGTCTAAGATTGAATGGAAGAGAGGTTCTCCTAAATATGTATTATGCAACTATTGGCTGTCACTTGCGCTATGGAATCTTGAAGTGGGGTATGAGCTCCTCTGCTGAAAAAGTATTTATTTTACAAAAGCGCGCGGTCAGAATAATAGCTAGTTTAGGATGGCGACACTCATGTAGAAGCTCATTCAAAGAGCTGGAAATACTCACAGTTGTGAGTATATGATACATCTCATATATTATGAGATGTGTCTCCACGTTTATAAAAATTTTAAAAAAATTTGCACAAACCAGCAAGACCACCCATACGCAACTAGAGCTAGAAGGTTGTTGATAGCGAATCCTCACCGAACCTCCTTCTATCAGAAGAGTCACCTATACCTTGGACCCAAACTACATAAGTTTTAATAAATGCTCTCGATAAAAAAGTGTTATCCAATTTCCTTTATATGTACAGTTTAGTATCTGTCATGTTTTGTTGTTTTATATTTGTATATATTTGTTTTTAGTTATTCATGAACGTTTTCCTTGTTACTGTATGTAAATGTTTATTGTAATGCTTTCATACTGTTCAACAAGTGAAATAAATATAATTATTATTATTATTATCATTAATAATGTTCATGTTTTGCGATGACAGTGGTGAGGATCCATATCGACAAGTCGATATAGTAAATTTTGACACTGTGTGAAATTTGATGTAGTAAATATTCACTCTCAAAAATGATGACGTGAGTGATAGGTTAATACTGCAAGTATTCGTCGTGGGAAGCCCTGTACACAGAGCAAAACAAAACCATCACAACTTTTTCCCTAGCCTACTAGCTATTCATAGTAGTTGAATAGATAATAGATGTATCGTAAACAGCGACTGACCCATTATGCATTTTGATTATGTAATCAAAATCAACCCCTCCGGATGTAACATAAAAGAAACTTTACATTCACTTGCCATCACGAAACACGCATATGTATGGTGGAGATTAAAGGTGAACGCAGGGCCGTTTTTATTCGAATGTTTCGGTCTGATTATTTCCAACCAAGTTTTTTGAGCTTTGATAGCATCAAGTGGGTAATTGATATTCCTAGAAAGCGTTGTTTTTTCTGTATTCATCTCAATTCACTTACTTCTGGGTATATGGGAATTTTAAATTGTATGGAAACAATAGGATGTCTGCAGTGCAACAGAGTGAATTCTCCATTCAGATTTTGAGGTTCCGTTAACGATTTATTTTTTCAAAAGTTACGCCTAACTCATCAAAATCGCTTCATAACAATTGATTTTCGAGACTCAAACTAATTTTAGGTCCTACTGCTGTTAGCAATATTACGACAATATGGGTTTTAATTACCAATATTTCGACCATATGGGTTTTAATAAATGATATTCCTAATCAAAGTTTATAATTTCAATTATTAATTGAAAAAACAGCTCAACACTTTTCATTTCAATTCTAGTTCGAAAGTATTTTGAAGTGTAATTGTTATTTGAATTACTTACTCTATTCATATATGCAAACAGATATTGTCTAGTTTTTACGTTAGTCGTCTAGAGAATCCTGAAGTCTCTCATTGCTTATTATTCACATAATTTTACAGAAAGATATTACCTCTAGAGTAGGTAACATATATCTTAAGAAATTGTATGCCATTAAAGTCGTAAAATTATTATTTGTAGATAAACATTCAGCAAATTTTCACCTTCCACCCTATTCTCTATCTGTCATTGTAATTGAGCTAAAACTCAAATTATTCGCTGCCATCTCAACTGACCATCAGAAGAACTTCAATTAATGTTGAAAAATGAGGTGAAATTTAATTTCTGTCAATTATTCATCAATTTCTATTTCGTCTCATTCAAAGTAGTCTTCAGATATAATACTTTTGCCAGCGTTTTTTCAAATCCTCGAAGCACTTTTTGGTGTGTCCTTGAATTCGGTTTTTATCTCCTCAATCATCACAAAATGCAGTGGGTACATTTATGGGTCTCTTCAGTACTGAGAACTGGAAAAGGCCACAGAGGGCCATATCTGGTGAATACGGTGGCTGAGGCAAAATTTATGGTATTGTTTATGGAAAAAAAAATACGTACAAGCAAAGTCGAATGAGCAGGTGCATTACCGTGATGCAAAAGCCACGAAGTATTTTTCCACAATACCGAACGTTTTCTTCGTATTCATGAAAAGCGGAAATCAGTTTCATGAATATTACTGGAGTTTTTCCCGACACCAAATCCTTATTTTAACACCTCGACACATGTTTCTATCACCAAGAGATCATCTTCAAGAGGAAGATCAAACTAATTCTACTTACTAATAATTACTTGTTTCTAATAATTAAACTATTATTTTGACAAGCTTTATGAAATTAACTTCATGATACTGCTACTACTACTAACCTTAAATTAATTTTACATTATGTTCTTATGTGATAGAAAGGTGAATCTTATAATTAAAATATTATTTTAACAAGCTGTATAGTATACTATTAGGTATTGGTCCAATATCGTTATTAATAATATTGTTATGTTTACTTATTTCATAATATTATTACGTTTACTTATTTCTAGATTTACCTAACTATCACATAAAGACACATTGTAAAATTAATTGAAGACTAGTAGATAAGGCAATATTGTGAAATACCTATGGTATAAATAAGGATAACTTTGTAAGTATAATTAGATTGATCTTTCTCTTGAAGATGATCACTTGGTAATCGAAACACTTGTCGAGGTGTTAAATTAACAGTTTGGTGTTGGGAAAAAACTCCAGTAATATTCATTACTACACCAAAGGTTCCAAACAGTGCATCACAAGTCTGCTTTTCATAGTGGTTCATAACTTGCGACGAATCTTCCAAATCGAAGACGTTGCATAGGTGCCTGATGGTTTTACTTCAACTCTCTGCGCGGCATTAGCTGGGTCAGTTGTTGTTTCACCGTTGGGTATCTCCCACACAAACCTACTTACAAAGTCGTATTGTGTTTTGCTATTATCCACACTGGGATTGATCTCACGACGTTTCGACAAAATCTCATTTGTCTTCTCCTGACGTTTTTTGTTACGTGTTCGAAAGTCGGCCAACCTTACTCTATTCGCTCCCTACTAAATACGTAAAGTGATGTTTGTTACGTGTTCGGAAGTAGATTGTCCTTACACGATCTGCTTCCTACTATAGGTATTGTTCAATCAAGAAGAAGAAGAAGAACTCTGGTAAAAATCAACAACAATACCTATAGTAGGAAGAAGATCGTGTAAGGACAGTCTACTTCCGAACACTGAACAAAAATCACCTGAAGAAGACAAATGACATTGTCGATGCGTCTTGAGATCAATCCCAGTGAGGATAATAGCACAAAACACTTATAGCTGACCCGTAAAACGTTGTTTTGCCACATAAATTACACATACAAATAATATTAATCCCTTATTGCTACAGTGTGTGTAATATTATTCGTTGGTCCATGTTTAGGTAGTACAAACAAGCTGGATGGTTTGCCTACTCGAAAACATGTCACGTATAACTGTCCGTGTGAAAAACATGGTGTGCTCAAATCTAAGCCACAAACGGGCATTGTTTGGCCTTGGGACTTATTAATAGTCATTGCAAATGTCAATCTAAAGGATATTGAACACGTTTAAAATGAATTGGCACATCTGTAGGTATAATAGGGATTAGTGGATTCAATATATTTTCACCTTGGAACTTGCTATTCAAAATGCTGACTTCAACAACGTTTTCATTGATATTTCAATGACTAATCGCGAGGGTTGCACAGCCGTGGTGTATTCAAATTACGGAGCGTTATGCAGTGGCATGCCTGGCAAATCCAATGAGTTCAAGAACTCTGTTGGATAATTCAAAGCTTCAGTAGCATCGTAAACTGTATTTGCGCTCGGTGGATAAACAATAATAGTGGCTGAAAACTGTGTAGCCAATGAGAGAATGTTTATTGTGTGAGAAAGACAGGAGACTAGCTTCGTTCTCATCCCTACTCCGTAATGTTTACTGAGTGAGAAGTGTCACCAGTAGGCGCCTGGCGGGAATAACAATGATTAAATTTTGTCTAAAAAGTTTTAAAAAAATGTTTAGGATGGTGCACCTTTATGAGAAATAGATTCAAACCTATAAAATTTCATAAAAATTGGTCAAGTCGTTACGAGGAGTACGCCAACTAACACTGTCAGCTTGATGAAATTTTGAAACCATTTATCATTTCACTAAAAATTAGAGCTTTGGAAATTTTTTTAAACCAAATCTGAAGGCAACAAATATATAACGATGCAAAACAAAAAAAAAATAAATAAATTGAATTATCTTTTTCTGAATAGCACAGAATGGCCAATCTGTCGAAACAAATGTAAATATGTTTCCTTTCATCGTTTCGAAACCAGGGCCGACAAATTCAACAAGTCATTCAGAAAATTAATAACTCGTATTCACAGGTGGGCCGCATCACTCGACAAAAACAGGTGTCCTCCGAATCATTTTGAAAGGGTTTGACAGTTAATAGTAGGTATACTCACGCCTTCAATCGTAAATGATCCTTGGAATGCGGAAATATTCATTGACGAGTTTTTTCATAAATCTGCACTCGGAATTGTCTCAACTGAGTAACGGTAGGGATATAATAATAATAATAATAAATGTCTTTATTGTTTACAACCGATGAGGTTGTATGGACACAAACATGGATAAGTCGGAAACTTAAGACGAAGTTAAATTTTTATAACGATAAATCGTTATTAATTGCTCTTCCTCTCAACCTCAAAATGTCGATGGGGTGTTAGAGCATTATCATAAAATAATACATTCTACTGTAATCAAGGCATGACACGATTAGAATAATAATATTTTTTTAAGGACAAAACACAACCACTATAGGAAAATTATTAAGGCGCTCTCAGAACGTTGCCTGTGCGAAATTAGCGATTCACATTTGATTTGAATCACTGGAGATTCAATCCATTTGGAAAAACTTTCTCAGGAAGTTTGTTACACATAGATGCGGTTCTCCAGATAAAAGAAGAACCAGAACAAACCTTATGTCTCCTTTTCCTCTAGCTACGCAATGTTTTTAGTCCCCGACGAAACGTTCACAGTACTATCAATTTCTATTTATATTATTATTGTTTCCATGTAGGTTATAGATTAGTTATGTCATTAGGTGGATGAATAAAAGAATATTTGAAGAAAAAAACAATCCTTCTTCTTTTTTTTTCGTGATGGTTGATATTTCGACCAGTGTCCGTTTCTGCAAGTGGAAAACGCACAACGGACAATAGTCGAATATTCGACCATTTCATATTTGAAGGGTGTAGAAAGGAAAGGAAATAGTAACAAACAAAATCATTAATTTTGAAATGGAGCGAAATAGGGAATACACAAAGCAAGACCACATGCCACATGCCTATGTACTACATCTCGTGCATCTACGAGATGTTGTGTGTTTCGGGATATGATCATCAACATTCGTCAGCCTCACACTATTCTCGATGCTGACAGCTCTTCCATCTATCTATTTCATTTTATTTTTTCCAATTATATTCCAAGAGCCCACTGAGGATAGCCCGTTGTAGTTAGCAATGAGCTGATTTGCTAATATACTTCTGAAAATCAAGTGAGATTTTGGTTTGATCCGTGTATCTTGCACGGAACAAGTAGTTTTGATCCACCATCTCCAGGATTTCCAGAACATATTATAGCAGGAATGAAGTTGATCAAACATATCACCACCTCCCATATGTTTTTTTAAATATTGATCACAAGTATACCATGGTGTTTGGACAAGTCACATAAAATACACATAAATGACATATATAAATTGTAAATTATAAATTATTCACAAAGTAAAATTACAACATAATTACTAATACATGACATATGAAACAAAATTTAAAAGTGAAACATAAACATATTAAGGCCCATATAGATTATTAACAAATCTGTAAGTCATATTTATAAATAACAGTTAGTAGTATTATGTAATAATTTGAAACAAATTTAACCAAAAGAATGAAAAAATAACAGGAATTGTAATTAAAATTAACTTAGGACAATTCAAAATTATTTACTTCGTAGTAGGCTTTCCTCAACAGAATACTCTTTAGTTTCTCTTTGAATATTTCCAGGTGTGATCTTTCAATTCAATAGTTAATTTATTAAACAGTCTCATTCCTAGATAATTGCGACTAGTACTTGCTAATTTATGTTGTGGAATCAGCAGGTTGTCTCTATTTCTTGTATTATAATTATGATTATCACTAAGTGTCTGATAGTTGCTGATATTTTCTTTTATGAATACCAAGTTAGTATATATGACTGATGAAGGTAACGTCAAAATACCTAGCTGTACAAACCACGGCTTACAACTTTCCAATCTGTTTAAACCTACAATAGCTCTAATTGCTCTTTTTTGGAGTAAAAAAATAGGCTGTAAGTAGATAGAGTGTCCCCAATTTAATAATCCATATGTCATAGTGTCATATGTATCTGTCCATTTATTTACTGTGATATCTTTACAATTCACTGAATCGTACCCTCCCATCCTCTGATTCTTATCAGGAATGAGTTCATCTATCAGAAAGTATTTTCGATAGATCAAATAGTTTCACATGTAAATATATCCCTGTCCATTAGTTCTCGGAGTGAGTTGAAACTTGTGAAAAAGTTATCGAAGAAAACACAGTAATACTTTCACTGCAAAGGCTGGGTCATTTTTAGGGCTGTTTTTTCCCCAAGTGTTCCTTCTTCACCACTTATCTTTTTTCCATCGTACACCGAAAAATTTTCAAACCTCGTTTTATTGGTTTTAGAGGCATGTATTGGTTTAGGCTTCTCCTACCTTTGAATGCTACTATGCTCTCATCCACAGATAAATTTCTACTGGGGTTGAAAGCATTCAGGAAACTTTTCGTCAAGTGATCTATCAAGGGTTATATTTTATATAGTTTATCGAAGGAGGGATAATCTTTTTTTGGTGCGATTTCATTATTAAATATGTGCAGATACCTGAGAATTTAAAAAATCTCTTGAGGGGCATTATGTTTCTTATTCTCGATTTATGGAAATTCATATCAGTTGACCAATAGAGGCGTTTGCTAGGTAATGGGCAGAAACCCACGATGATCAAGATGCCAAGGAATGCCTTCAATTCTTCTAATGACAAATTCAACTCAACGACTTTCTGAATGGCAAATTGATTCGATTCGTTAACTATGATATCAAGAAGTTCTTGACCAAATAATAATAATAATAATAATAATAATAATATCTTTATTTACCACCTATGATACAATTTGTATATATGGTACGTCAGCCAGAAATTTCACATAGAAAAGTTAAAAAACTAAAATTTAAATGTTAAAATATAAAATATAATATATGAAATATAAAGCACACAGGTATATTTATGTAAAAATAAGGTACCTAAATCTAGGTCTATTAAACACATAACTTAAAATTTCACATACACGTAAACACACACACCCATTTAAAAATATAGGTATATATTTACACACATACACATATATATCTACAAACATAAATTAATAATGAGTTGTTTGTGAGGTTGTCATTCAAGAATTCTTGATAACTATAATAGCACTTATCTATTAGAATGTTTTTTATGATTGCCTGAAATTTTATATCGCTTCTAATTCCTTTAACTTCAATTGGTAACTTGTTGAAGCAAGTAATGGCATTGTACTGAGGAGACTTCTTAAAAAGTGTCATTCTATGTTGGGGAATTCTAAGAAGGTCACCATTACGTGTATTATAGTAATGCTCGGAGGAGTTTTCTCTGAATAGGTGTAGGTTTAATCTGGCAAACATTGTGGATTTGAAGATGAAAATGGAAGGAGCTATAAGAATTTTCTTCACTATGAAGATAGGTCGACAGCTGTCCCTATATCTTATGTTATAGATAAGTCTTACTATTCTTTTCTGGGCTAGAAATATTCGAGAGAAATCTTTAGCCATACCCCAGACAAGTATATTTATGCTCATATGAGAGTAGGCCATAGCATAGTAGATGCTGAGCAGGCCGGATTCATCTAAACTTGGTTTCAGTTGCTTAAGGGCGTAGTAACCTTTATTCATTCTAGAGCAAGTGTGATCGACTTGCTTTTCCCAGTTCAAGTGAGAGTCTAGGTAGGTACCTAAGAATTTCACTTCAAAAGAGCTTTCGATATCATTTATGATCGGATTTACTGGGTTATCTCTACTAAAGTGAAACTTCAACGACACAGACTTGTTCGTGTTTAAAATAAGTTTGTTTTTTTTGACACCAAGCACTGAATATATCGATTATGATGTCTGATTTGCTGATGAGTTGTTCAACATTATTTCCAGAAACAGTTATGGTAGTATCATCAGCAAACATTGTTAAGTGAGCATCTACTATATTTTGGGGTATGTCATTGATATATAAGAGGAACAGTAGTGGACCTAGTACCGAGCCCTGAGGTACGCCAAGTTCAACGTTTTTGGCTGTAGAGGATGTCCCGTTACACTTGACTATCATATTTCTCTCACTCACAAAAGATAAGACCCAATTTCTAATATTACCCGGAAGACTTATGTCTTGAAGTTTACGGCTAAGAAACTCGGGACACACCATATCAAAGGCTTTGGATAAGTCGAAAAATAAAGATAGAACACACTTGTTTTTGTTTATTTCATCATGTATGTGGCTTAGTAAGTGATACGAAGCTGTCTCAATAGATTTGTTTCTCCGAAATCCGTGTTGTGAATCAGACAGTATATTATTATATTCCAAATAATTCGTTATTCTGACTGCAATTACTTTTTCGAAAAGTTTGGAAATTGAACTCAGGAGTGAAATTTGTCTATAGTTCTCAATGTTCGTTGGATTCCCTTTTTTATGCACAGGAATGATAATAGCTTTTTTGAGAGCCTCCGGAAAATAGCTTTGTATAACAGATTGATTCATGAGGAACGTTAATGGTTTAATAATAGCAAATATTATTTTCTTTAGGGTAATTACAGATAGTTCGTCATATCTAAGAGTACTGACTATTTCATAGTCGGTAATAGGAAGATAAATTAACAGTTCCGTTGGATTACATGCCTTAGATGTAGTACATGTAATAATAACAATTCATTGAAAATTAAACAGTTCTATCTCAATTGAAGTTGAAACTAAAAAAATATCATAGCAGTCAATTATGATTTCACAATGAAATTGAACTGAATTGCTGAAATATCAATTATGTCAAGCAATGAAACAAATAAACTAATCGAAAGTATAGTTCGATTTGGCCACAGGGTAAAAAGAAATAAGTAAAAATAATAATTGAAAATTAAACAGTTCTATCTCAATTGAAGTTGAAACGAAAAAAATATCATAGCAGTCAATTGAGAAACTTCTCATAACACAAAATTGGTCGAACGATAACAATACAGCATCACTACTGAATATTTCAGCAGATTGGGACATACTGTCTCCATTGTCTACCTTGAGTTCTGAAGTTTCATCGCTAGCCACCGGTTGCCGTTATAATCTCTCTCCAATTGGACGGTTCCATATTTCCGTGTTCAGTGATATTCCTAATCAAAGTTCTGTGTAGTGTGGTAGTGAATTGGAAGCTGGCTGAAATCAGTGAGTTTAGGTTAATTTGAAAGGAGTTATTTGGGAGTGAGTTTGAAACTCCTGGCTCGATTTGGATATTGACGTAGTTATGGCAAAGTTGACCAGATCTGAAGTGGCATAGGGTTTCAAAGATCATTATCTATTCTAGAAACTGACCCATATTGAAGTTCTCGATAATTTTGAAAATGAATAGTTAGTTTTCTCTCCAATCATTTAGAATGGGTGAATTTTTGTGACAGAATTCAATTTTTCTAGCCTTATGAATAGTATCAATTCAAATTGAAAGGGATATATTTTTAGTCGAGAATAATTTTTTATTGAAATTGAAACATATGTTCAGTTTCACTTTTTAATTCGAAATTGAATACGAAATTTGAACAATTATGTTTTCCCAAAATCATTTATAGTTATGATTCCGAAAATATTCCAGAGTTGGATACAAAATTGATAGACCTTTCGAATGAAATCTCATTCCAAAACAAGCACTTTTCCCAGTCACCAGAATTGCCATTACTCTTCTGGACGCGCGTTTCACCAACAAGGGTGGCGTCTTCATCTTTCATGATTTTTCTACAGTTACAAAATCAAACGCTTCTTTTTCAACTGCTATGCACTGTATATAACATGTGATTTTTGAGATCAGAGAGATGAGATTGAAGATTCGTTCAGATAACGACACTTGGTTAGGCCAGCAGCGACAATAAATAAGTAAAATAAATCGTAAAATTGAATTAACTTCTCAGGAATCCTCATATACGTAACAATTAGAAACCTAGTTTCGTCCATTTGTTATAATATAATACTCTGGGGAATTATCATTTATGTTTCAGTTGAATTCACGT
Organism: Leptinotarsa undecemlineata; assembly: GCA_015342065.1. Lineage (NCBI taxonomy): Eukaryota > Metazoa > Arthropoda > Insecta > Coleoptera > Chrysomelidae > Leptinotarsa > Leptinotarsa undecemlineata. Next base: position 10,968 of record WOGP01014074.1, read on the forward strand.
TTCTGAAACGTACAAAATTATTCTCAGGTACCTCCATGAATCCTAATTGAGTTTTCTCCGAGATTCGGTGAACACGTAATTTTGTTTCAGTGTAGTAGCGAGAATTGAATGACTTAAATTAGTAACAACCGACATTTTGCTTGGCATGATTGAAATAGAACTAAGTTTAATCTGCAGGAAACGTCTCCAGAGTAGAATATTTCTCACTTTCAGCAATATCAGGTTGACACCATATTTCTCTAATCTTGTTAGGGATTGCACATATCGCACACTCCTACACCAATGTATAACCAGAGGCGGGTTCCTTCCTCTTAATATAGATATTATTCAAAGTTTGCTGTTTATCATTCAGCTACTGGTGAAAATGTTGATTTTTCAAGAAGAGTTTCAATTTGAAACGAACAGTAACTCCAGAGAACTTTGAGAAAGATTCAGATATCAAATGAAAACTTTTTTCATGAGACCGATGATGTAGTGAAACTATTAGGTTGTTTCAAAAGTTTTGTCCTTATTGATATTATGTGTTTTTGTGGCTCCATATCTCAATGGATATTTATTATGCTAAATTGATGGAGGTAGAGCCGTTATTATGTGGTAGAAGATCATCATGAAAAATGAGGAATTGAACTTTCTTCCTTTTTTTATAACCACTTGTATTTGTAACTATCTTTACAGTAGTTTCATCGTATATCGACATTTTCATACGAATACAATGAACTGAAATAATTATATACATCATTATACATCACTGAAGGTAATATCAACGATTCTCGACTCAATTGACTACCTGAATTTTGTTTACCTGTGACAATGTGCAGTTCTTTCTATTTGCACCCTGTTACTCATTTCGATGTCTCTTCAACCATAAAGTCTTTAAAGAACTCTAATTGTCTTGATATTCACGAACTAAATAGTCGAATCTTGAAGGAAACTAATTTAATTGCTGTAAAACCTTTCACTGAGCTCATAAATATTATGT
>WOGP01014175.1:0-14566 GCA_015342065.1 Leptinotarsa undecemlineata
ACAAGTTTCTCAACTTCTGAGAGTTGTCGTTCGTATGGGGGCGGCAGCTGATTAACGGAAAAACAGATTTTTTTTAAACAGACAGAATTACTCAAAAAACGAAAGATTACATATTACATTGATAATAGAAAAAAATATACTACTATTACTATAATCAACAAACAAATGAGTTGAAAAAGTTAATATGCAATAAGACATCTACAATATTTTGAGAAGGTTGTAGACTTTTCTTTAAATAATATTTGTAGATGCCTATTTATTGCTGTTTTGAAATAATTTACATACCTGTTATTCCGTAGCAGCTGTAAAAATTTAATTATGTCAGCTGATGCTGATATAATTGAGACCTCGATAGAAATTGCCAGAGATACTAATAAAACTGTCATTATTATGGGCCAAGATATTGATCTTTTGTCCTTTTAAATCAATTAAATTCAAATAATCATGACATTTATTTTCTCAAGCCAGGATCTGGAAATGTAAAGGATCTATGTTTCACGTCTAATGGTTTCAAATGTTGCGATACATCGTAAATTCATTACTAGATGCTAAAAATTCGTAAAATTTTGCCAATGTTTTTATAAGAAAGGTGCAAATAAAAAACATAATAATGTAGAAATGAAAAAATAACACTGAATCAATTAGGACTTCAAAAATATCAATAGGCAAGAGTTAAATCATATTTAATTTTGGCAAAACTCCTACCCACACAAAGAGAAGCAGAATAACATTGTTACAGGGCATTATATCAACTCAAACTTGGTTGAATAACAAACTGACAGCAACAGATTCGGGCTGGAAACAACATCAACGTGGAACTTTGCTCAAATTTACAGAAAAGGAAGTAATTCTGGTAGTATTGCTTAAAACTATTTGCTGCAGTTGTGAAACTGAATATAACAGTTTAAAATGTGGCTGTCGAAAACATGGTTTGAAATGCACAAATTTTTGCTCAAATTGTCATACTTCTGAAAATTGCTTCATTTTATGAGATTTTCTAGTACATGAATGAAATTAGAAATAAATAAATGAACTTTTCAACTGAATAAAATTGCAGCAATCACATTTTTTTATGAAATTGTACATAATGATGAAAAAAATCGAATTCGAGTTTTTAAATTTTTTTCATTTTCTGAGAACATTTACTATAATAATGTATATTCATTTACACCATCAGAAAGTACAGAATTCAACGAACAGAAAGCATATTGGGTCAAAATAAGGTGAAAAATAAATAAAATGAATAATTGAAATCAAATGAATTACAGTGTATTTCGGACATGAAAAGGAGGGGTTTTCACCTTATTTCGTAAACATTTCTTTTGTTCAAAAAGAAAAATAGAAAACCAAAACTTGGTATTTTGAATTTTTCACCTATATTTTGAGTTTATGTTGAAAAAATTGAAAATACTAAAGTTTTAGATATTTTAACTACCTACAACTTTGCTATTCAACTTTTTTTCACAGGCAATCGAGATAAACCTTTTTTTATCCTCAAAAACTCACCCACTCCCACTTCCAGAACTCAGATAGCCGGTAATTTATTTTTTCTTTCATTTTTATTATATTCATTTCCTTCTCCAATGGGTCTCATCCTACTGGTATTTTTTTGGTTTCAAAAATGATCGACACTGGTTTATAAGTAAAGGTGGTCTGACGAAAAAAAGACACTAGAAGACATTACACTGGATCTTTTAGAGAAGGCATTCAGGTCTGTAATCTGAAGTACTGAAGAAGTATTTAAGAATTTTTCATAATTTGCTAGCTCTCTGGAATTATTTCCTGTGAAAAATTTTAATTCAGAAGCACTGTCATAAGTATTTTGAATATTTCACTTATAGAAACGATTATACATTGTGATTTTGAAACAAATTATCATTACATTGGTACACAAAGAAATCTATTCCTAATTATACTCAATTGTACGCAATGTTATTATATGGAGGAAATATAGATTTCTTCATATATTCCGTACAAAAAATTGACCCATTTTCCGTGACTAACACACCGCACAACAAATTTATTTAATCAGGAGTACTTAATCTCCGAGCATGTTTTCTTTAAGAGAAAATTCACTTCACCTTCTCCCAATCGACAACACATTTCAGTGTTTATCGACTTCTGAAATAATATACAGACCTGACTTTCAGACTTTCTGTCCGCTTTAGGCACTTCGACTGAACTTGTTCGACTTCAGTTTGTTTATTTTCACAACTTATCAAAATAAAGTTGCATCACTCATTGGAAGTTTATAGGAATTATCATTTATTTATCTGTAAATTGAGCTGACATTTTGCATCACTCCGTTCAAATCCGAAAATAAATTGGTGATCAGTAGCGTGTGAAAATATTTTTCAATCTGACAAAACGAAATCTTCCACGACACGTATCTATTCTTCATCAAACTTTTTGTTTCACAATCGTGTTTCGATATCGACGTTGAATGAGAAATCGTTTTTTGTCTCCCTGTAGATTTTAACTGAAATATTTAAAACCAGATTCAAGAAGCATTGCATTTGTGATCGAAAAGCTGACAACGACGGTAGAGAACTTTTCTGCAAAAGAAAAGACCAATATGAACTCTCTGATTGTAATAGACTGGAATATTTTGTGAAATAACGTCAGATCCGTTTCTTCCGTAAATAATTTTATAATGAATGGGGTTGTGAATTGTGACTTATCTCATAAAATAATCAACTTCAATTTTTTGCCATTATAATGAAGATATAAATATAGAAACTAAGTATCATTCGCATTCACTAGTTGTAATTTATTTTAAAACGATTATGTATTGATGTACTTCAAAATATATATATACTGCTTTCTTATCATTGTATACTATAGTGTTATACTTTCAAGTTTTGAATTCAATATCACATACAAGCGATAGTTTTATATTGAAGCATCGTGATTTTTTCCTGTTTATTCACTTACAATAAACGTATATGTACTTCAATTATTGTTAAATTCTGAACTTTCATGAATAAACATTATTATTATATATAATATCAGATGAGAAACGTTTTCAAATTTAGAATCAGTCTCTTCGTGTTGAGCGTCAAGTCAAAACACAAATTTTGGGAAATAAATTCCTTCATCCAATTCAAAAAAGCTATCATAATTAGGCAACGTCTAACATACAGTTACTTCTGCAGGGTTGGAAATGATACCATGTTCATGTTTAATAAATATTTTTCTATTACTGTTTTACCTTGTCAGTCCATTTTGGAAATCTGATGCCAAACAGTTTCAGATTTTATTCATTCATTAATTTATTGCAGAAAGATGTAGATTATTTCGTACCAATCAATTTAATGTATATTTGTATTGCTTCTATACATTGTAGTTGAAAAAAACTATTTTTTGTAATAAATTATTTGGGTTCTGGCTTGATGGCTCAACTTACCTATTTTTTATACGACTTTTTATAGTTCTCAGTATAATCGAACCAACTTATTGAGAAATGATTGTGTTGCGAAAAATATTGAATTTATCAAGGAATTCAACTAATGTGTGGTTTGGCTTTCAAACTTGATCTTCAAGATAATTGTTCAGACACAGACATATTGCGATCTCTAAGATATTTTTCTAGAACATCAATTTTCAATCCTGTACAAAAAATTGCAGAGCGATGATCACACAAAATATTATCAAATACTTTCATATTACTATAAATTTGCATATGATACCACTAATTTCAATTAAACAATATGTTTTGAGGTTATGTTTCAATGCTCAATGACTTTTCACACCAGATACCAACTTCTCCATCCCTTTATCAAGTGAAACAATAGAAATTGCGTAGATTGTATAAGGAAAAAATGAAACTATCCATTTTATCGTGGCTGCACCAAGTTTCTGCATCAAATGAGTTTCACATAATCTAACATTATATTATATATTTTAATTAAAGTGAGACACTGAGTATTCAATAAATGAAATCAAGTTTTCATTTCAATAACTGTTTTTTTTTATTGAGCTCTTTTTAAACAATATTTATATGACCAATATAGTCCTAATATTTTTGTCCGCACGACAAAAAATTACAAAAATGCCAGGATTGTTTGTAACTACTATTTGTTTAGTGGATATTTGCTATTGACACTGTATAATGGATGTACATTCTCTAACTACGCTAGAGAGGCAAAAAGACAAGTGTCTTATTCCGAAACTTCGCTATTGAGAAAGTAACTTCGATACATGCTCGTCACATCTTTGTAAAGAGTTCATTTTGAATTAAATTGCCTTTTGTCTAGAAAGTTTCCCACAACTGTATAAAAACGGATTAGTGAAAACCCGAAAGATATTTCTCCAATGAATAGTATCTCATGAAGCTAAAACCGTTTTCAATTCAAATATGCACCGATTAATACGTTTTCTAACGACCTCAAAAATAGCTGTTACTTGTGGCGTCATTTCACTGAGATTTTTAAAAAAGTCAACTTCCTTAGGAATTTTATTTGAAAACATTATTTATGAAATAAAAAATCCATCGTCAGTCATCGAATGGCAGATGGAAAATGTACCAAAATTAATGTATGTTGATTAGAAGTTAGGCTGAATGTATGTATATCGACATGGAGGTTTTTGAACTTAGTTGATAGAATGAATGTTCATACAGTGCATTTTTTTAATGTCCCTCCCCCCTTTTATTTTTTGAACGGGTCAACTCAAAACTTTGAAATTTGGGATAATGACATTAATGTATGAATATTTTATTTTGAAGTGGAATTGACAAACGAAAATGTTAAGATGGGTTGAAGCGCCATCTGGGGAAAAACTTAAATGGAAAAAGGGGTCTTGTGACACATCTTTTGGAATCTGCTGATAAATGCTTCACAACCCTAGAATATAATGTCAATATCTTCAACTAGTACAAAATGGCAGAACTTTAAATGATTGCCTAAAACCATTGACATAATACGAGGTAATAAGCTTGAGGTCAGTTCAGAAGCTACTCGAAATGGTTGCCTTGAACTTCTTGACCTATATATCACTCCAAACATTTTTGAACAAAGTCATTATTCGTACAACTATTCATTATTCTTTTCCGTATATCCAATATTCAAGGTTCAGTTTCATAGACCTTTTACTTCAAATAGCCCCTTGAAAAAAGTCCAAAGGTGTCAAACCTGGCGAGCAGGCAGGCCATTCTGTAGGGCCTCGATAGCCAATCCAACGACCGGAAAAAGTTGTATCCAAATAGTTTCTTACTTGTCTGGAGTAATATGGTGGTGATCCATCCCGTTGGAATACATTCTCCATATCCAATTCATCAGGATTCGCTTCGACGATTTCAGTGATGAGAGGGTCAATAGTAGTTTCAAACGTATTCAAACACAATTCGCCTGTTGAATTTTTATCAATAAATAGAGGTCCCAAAATATGGTTTCCCAATATTCCTGCCAAAACGTTGATTTTTCTGGATATTGGATATGTGTTTCCCGGAAAACGTGAGGGTTAGCGTCACTTCAATAACGGCAAACAAAAAATAACTTAACAAACCCTATCAGGTTGTCCGAATTGCCGTATGGCAGATAAAAAAGAATATTTCTAGAAATATCGATATTAATGTGTTTGAATTCAGGAAATTATTAAATTTTCAGCCATTTTGTAGTAGGTGAAGATATTGACGTCATATTCTTGGGTTGTGAACTATTTGTCAGGAGCTTCAAAATGATGTATCACATCATTTCAATTTAATTTTTTTCCCAGATGGCGCCCAGTCCCCATGTTGAAAGTTTCATTTGTCAATTTCACTTCAAAATAAAGTATTCATGCATTAATTTCATTATCCCAAATTTCAATTTTTTGAGTTGACCCGTTCAAAAAATAAAAGGGGTGGGGGACATTAAAGAAATGCACTGTATACTGACACAATTAAGACGCGATCAGCCTTTTTTCCACACGTCTAGTTAATTAAAAGTCCGTTCTTGTTTTTTAAATTCATATCCGTTATTTGCATTTCAATCAAGACTTTATAATTACAAACTTTTTGTTCGTATTAAATTCCTTCTTTACTGTAATATCACTGTTCACCTAATTTTGTTTCGTAAAATAAATAGATTGAAATTTTTGTTCTGATTATTTTGTTGTGACTATAAAGTATTTTGTGAATCACGGTTATCATATTATAGGTATATCATATGCGTGTATTAGACTCATTTGTACCTACGCGAGTTGTGGGTGTTTGTAAGAGTGAGAGGCACGTGTGTCATAATCGATGTGGAGGAGGATGGATATTGTATCGAGGTGATACACTGGAAATTAGTGAAAATTATGCTCAAAGATTCCGTTACATAGATACATACATACAACCCAAGCTAATATAAGTGTGTTAATAAAAAAAATGTTAGTGTCGTGGCATTGAGAGTTGCATAATACAAATAGGGGTAAAGTGAAGCATGTCGTATCCTAACGTAGAACGATCAAGGTCATGCCGAATCTTGGAAATATAAACACTGCAGGGCATGTCAAATACTTCAATATTCCACCACAATCGCCCTAACTGTTCATGAACTGGATTGATTGCCAATAATTAACTCGTGATAGTTGCTCCTATACTAAGGTTGATTTGATTAAATCGGTAGTCGGACAGCTTACGCAAACCTGAATTTAAAATGTAGGTATATTCAATCACACAAGCATTAAGAAAATCGCAATGCAACTTATTCTACAAAAAAGTTTCTTTACTTCTTTCCGCTAGTTACTATTATATTATTCCCTAAGCTCACCGATAGTTTTCTGAAAAAAAATAATTATAATAAAAAAGTGCGATAGACTGTAATCGGACAGTGTTTGCCTGTGGTCGGTCAAGTGGTTGCTAGTAGTCTGACAGTTTCTCATTGGTCGAGTACAGTCACGTATCTTAAAATTTTAATGCTCATAGGTATGGGATCATTTTTGTTCATTTTATAAATAATAAAGAATCACACTAGGAAATAAATACATCAAATGAGTAAATAACTTCATTTCTTCAACGTTGAACATTAGAATATTTTGAAAATCTACACAGACTAGGTATAGGTATTTGGTTGAGTTACATTTTGAAAGGTACATATAAGTAATGAGTAATTTGTCAATCATCCTTGTATAATTCACAGACAAAATCCAGATTGGTAACCTAGTCATAAGTGAGCCCGGAAAACTTTGTACAGCCTAAAAGAATATAAATCACAACCTTTTTTTTCAATTTCAATTTATTTATCGCTTTCCAGTTCTTCATCGCATTTGCTGTATTTTAGTTCACAGTTTTGGTCGTTTCTTTCGTCATTTTCTATAGTAATTATGGAATATGACCACCCTCCCTGACTATTATCTGTCTCTCTGCTTTTCAGTACCTTTGACTTAGTCTTTTTACTTTCTTTTCTCTTTTCTTTCTTCTTCATAGTCTCTATTTTTCTCATCTTTTCAGCAATTTCCTTCACTACTTTCTCGCTCGTATCTTAAATGTTTTTGGAAGAGGTTGGGTAGGTATATGAGAAGTGTTTCTCAAACGAATCTTCTTAGTGGAGTAAATTTCGAGAGCTAAGTCGCTTAGTTCGTAAGATAAAAGAACTGGCGTAGAACCAGACCAGACTTAGTCCATTTCTTCAAGTAGGTGGTAGTGCATACGAAATCACTTTTTACGACATTTTTTAGTGGTCGAGAACTATTAAATTTCAAAAAAACTCATAAAAATGGATTTTTACGTAAAACATGTTTTTTCCGTCTCCACCGCTATATCTCTCAAAATAATCGTGCTATCAACCTGATTTTTTCTTTAAATTGAAGAGGATACAATAGCGCTTCTAACGATGTACATCATGATTATAGAATATTTCAATTAGGTTTGTTGTAATGATAGAAAATGTAATTTATAGCAATCGATAAACTTTTTTATTTTTCAAAATTTGTACATATAATATGCGAACAAAATGAGGCCAAAAGATGAAGGAAGTTTTTGGAAAAACAAAATTTTCATCTATATACTCATGTATCTAGACAATGATTTTTTCAAAACGGGCTAAAATTGCATTCGCGGGCGCCCGACTCTCGTTTCCCATTTCAATTCCTGCCGCCGACTACAGCTGATCCGTTTATATGTGATAAGAAGTAGGACTCTGATGGGATGTTGTTTATTACCTTATTGTACAATGCTAGTGGTAATTCTTTATCAATCATCGTTTCAAACTAAGTACCATCCTTCAGTTTGGTTATTGAACAATTTTGATTGGGGCCAAAAACATAATATATATGCACAGAACAGTTTTTATTTCTCTGTTAACAAATATAAGTATTGGTAATCTACATCAAAAGTGTTCGAATTCATTATCATCTCCACTATCCTCCTCAAAATATTTAATGATATTGCTACAAAAACGACATTTACACTCGTCACAACATTTAAGGCCTTCTTTGAAACAACCACATTTTCGGGTATCACAATTTTTATCTGAACAATAAATACTCAGTGACTGTCTCACAAAATCAGGAATTGGTTTATCGCTTGAAAATATTGGGATACAAGCGTCATCAGTTAAAGTCCATCCTGAACCATCAGTATCCATGAATGGTGTTTCAGTGTTGCTGCTGTACCATATTATAAGTTGATACATACACCTGTAATTCAAATGACCAATTGATATATTATTATCATCTCATTGCATGGCATTCCAATTCGCTCACCTTAAGAAGTGTTGGTAAAAGGCGCCTTCAGTTGGACGAAGCTCTGCTGATGGTTTGTTTGTTGTCGTTGCTAGTTTAATCCGCAGGTCGTTTAATTTCTGGATTTTTTTATCTTTATTTTTGTATAACAGGAGAACCAATCTTGTAACGATTTCTAAAGCTTCGTCATGAGACAACAAAGGTAGTTGTGATAATTTCTTGAGATCGACAATATTTTTTTTAGAACGTCAAACGCAGATTTCTTTCCAACTTTGAAAAAACTACTAGTGGTGTCACAACTGGTAAAACAATGAAGTGCCAAGAGACAAGAACAAATTGTAGATCCTAAACTTTGTACTATTTTTTCAATTGACAAATATCGTTTGTTATTACCATGTCCAAGTTGCATAAATAAATTAGTCTCTTTCAATTCAGAGTCAGAACAAAAAAAGTGAATTAGTAAAATGAGTACATCTGTATCAACTGATTTCACCAATATTTGTTTACTGAATTTAGTTTCATATAATGCATGTTAAATTATTCTGGTATCTGCCTCTTCATGTTTGCTGAATAGAGTTTTGGTTATTTCTGAATGATACTTATATAATGAAACAACTTTTTCCGATATTTTAAATCGGCCAGCTATGACTAATATTTCATTTTCATTCAAGTACTCAGCAGCATTTTGTGTCATATATTCCGTCAAAAAAATCAAAAGAGATTGTTTTATAAGATTTCAAAAAATTTCGATATTTTTGTATTTTTCGACTACCAATTACGTTGAAATGTGGAACATTAGAATCTCTCAGTGAACTTGTAAGAATAATATTTCTATTTTTACGCCCGCAGCATAGATACCTACTGTGCTGAATGCCGCAAATTTCTAACTAATTCAGCCTCGTCTTACATGACTCCTTTGGCGCGTGCCGATGTGTATATGGAGCGCGCGAGGGAGCGCGCTATTAAAAAAATCACTGTTGCCAAACTATACATATTGGGGAAAAACTAATCAATTCAAAAACTTCTACCATATGTGTGCTTCATTTGGTTCGCTATATGTATATGAAAATTTCCTCAAATAAAAAAGTTTATCGATTGGTGCAAATAATGATACATATATTTTGAATTCCATGATTTCATGATTTTTATAAAATGAAAGAAAAAATTTTGTAGAGTCCATCACTACTGTTGGAAGCGCTATTGTATTTACTTCAATCGACAAAAAAAATCACCCCGATAGCTTCATTAATTCTGAAGATATGACGGTGGAAACAAAAAATAACAGATTTTATCTGAAATCATTTTTTTTCAGTTTTTTTTCTGTTAAAAAAGTTCTAGACCACTAAAAAATGTCGAAAAATACGATTTCGTATTCCTCATGACATGCTTAACAAAACCTGCCATGTCTGATCTGGTTCTACGCCAAAAAAAAAAAAGAAACGATAGGGTCTCGAAATTACTCCACTATCTGGTTTGTCTTCCTGTAGTTGTGTTTGAGAACTATTAGGTATATGTACTATCAATTTTCTCTACTTCTTCTCCATCATTTGATATCGATTTTTTCTTCTCTGACTTCTCTTGACTGTTTTCTCTTTCTAGGCCTTTTTCATAATATGGTTCTGCGGAATCTTGAATTTCTTTTGCAATTTTCTAGTTATCTGTTTCCTTTAGATCCGGGTGGGGATTTTTAATTATTTTATCAATTTCTATTGAATCTTCATCAGTATTTTTTTCTCTGTTTGTTTTTTATTCGATTCGCTGATATCCGCGTCGGCAATTTTTTCTTCTAAAATAGGCTCCCTGATTTCTAGTCGATCTTGAACGAAATCGATTATTTCATTTTCTGGACTTTCATCACTTGAATCAGATTTTTTGCGCTGTTATGTTCGCTTTCATACGGATTGAGGAGTACGTCTTGATGTATTATCACTTAACCATTATTTTGATTTACAACACCCCTTTCAACTGTGTGTGTTTGTTGTTCATCGAAAACTATTTCAATTTCTTCAATTTCATGTGGCATAAAATATGAGACGTTGCTACCACTAGCTTTTTGAGGCAGCAATGACTTGACTACATTCAAAGTCGTGTCTGAACACAATCCAAGCTCTGAAACTTGGGGTTTTAGCATACAATAACGCGTACAAGATTATGCCCCTTTTATCACGAAACGTGCTTATGTCAAGTGACATATGAGAGATATGCCCATCTACTAAAAATAGCACATCAGGTTTCTGGATTTTTTCTCTCTCTCTGATCATTTCTGCAATCAGGGGGCAGGCTTTCCATTAATGCTTTTTGTGGTTTTACGTATGGAAATATTACGAGAGGCGGGCTGTAAACGTTGCCTGTAAACGTAATCAAGGCCGTTAAATTTTCTTTGCTATTTCCCTTTTAAACAATATGTTGACTTGGTATGTCCTTTCAGACCTAATACTTTTCCCGTTTTTGGAAACAAGCTGAAGCGACTTTCATCAGCGTTCAAAATGTGAATTGGATCTTCCAAAATATCAATGGCGCTCAAGTTAGTTAAAAAAGATTTCCAGTCAACAAACCAAGACCTTATGTACTCTTTTGTGATTTGGGATCTGTATTTTTCGAGCGACTCTGCATTTTTCAGAGACAACTGCGGGTGCCCCTTCATACAACGATAATATAATGTCTGACTATGTCTGACCATTGGTAAACGGAGTTTCCAACTTTTCTGCTTGAACAATTTTTTTTGACTGTAGTAAGCAAGTCATCTGTTTTTATTGGAAACCCACATTTTCATAGTATTGATGGAATTTGGGTTTCATATCTGGAAATGAAGAGAAACCTTATGAAATCAAGAAACATAAATTAATAAAATCAAAAGAAAATGTTGGTCCCAAACATTGAACAGTAAAATTTCATATTGGTCAGTGGTCAATAATCTATATTAAAATTTACTACTTTGCTGTCCGTCCACCTAATGTGATTTTGAACTTATTATGACTGAGCTGTTCAAGAATAGAGATGAAATCTTGACGAATATTACATCGGACGAAGACAAAATGGTCAGCCAGTTACCGGACACTTAAATTTAACTTCAGAATATTTAACGGTTTCAAGGTGGCAACTCAAGAACTAGAAATTAGCTATCAAATATCTAAGCTCAAATCTGTGGAAAAATCCTACAGAAAATAGTTGAAAAATTTTCTGGCACCATTTCTAATGATTTATTATTTACAATATTTTTCAATTATTTATCGAAATTTTCTTGACGGGGGACCTGAGAAAAAATCCTGGAACATTATTGAAGATTACTTACTATCCAGGTATATTTTTTTTAACTTCTAAATATTTGTAATATTATAAATTCATTGAAAGAAGTGACGCTTTGTTCAAAGCACAAATATTTTCCGAAATCATTATATTTTCTATTTGATAGTTAGAAGAACAGTTGTAGTGGTCGAGAACAGGCATTCTTAAAGCTGGTTGTCGGCCGTATGGATCCTAAAAAAATATGTGCTAGCCGTTATCTGGTTCACATTAAACCTATTCTCGGTCATATGAAAAACAAGCTCTTATAATCATTCAATATACATTTTTAGTACCTTCAAAAAGAACAGAACGTGAAGTATTCACATCATTCGATTTTGGAGTTGCAGTATCACGAATAGACAGGTTATTATTCCAGTTATCGGCCATATGGCCGACAAATGAAAATTTGTTGTTCTGAGATTCCAGAGCACCGGCCACCGGTTAATTATTAGAAAATATCATTATTATTCAGTTTTTATGCGTTGACATGGAAATTCACCATGTTCAGATACATACATACATGAAACATTTTTAGTAGATCTAGCAAAATAAAATAGAAACTAATATTTGAAACAGTTAGCAGCGCTATTTTTTTGTCAACTAAGCAACGTCTGACAACAACTTCGACAACCATCAATTGAACTGACAGGGTATGAATAATTGTAATGCAGCACAGGTGAATCTAAAGGAAAATGGCAAAAAAGCTGTGGCCGAATGTATGTCGGGATTTTCTAATGTGAATAGATATTGTTCTAGTTTTTCCATCTTTATTTTACTACACTACACTTTGAGATACAATGGACTTCTACGATAGATATATACCAAAGATTTGGCACACAGCATTGAAAAGCGTCAAAACAAAGCCAAGTCAACCAAATCGCGCGGTAAGTACGCGCGAACCCGCCATCACAGAAAGTGCGCAAAAAATCAGCACTATAAATGACACGGCAGAAATGAGAGCTTCAGTTTCAATTGACACGTCAAGAAGAGTACTTCGACCACGCCACTGAAGATGACTGCCGCCGTTGCAATCAAAACGTTTGGAGATTTTTACCAAAGAAGACCACGGTCAAACCCGGAAATCAGCTAGAACATTGATGCCAGCCGTGAAAGCCTACATTCCTATATGTATATAATTCTTCTGCCTTCTAGGTAAAGAAATAATTTAAATTAATTCATTTCATTTTATTTTCTGGATGTCAATAACTGAACAAAAAATATGCCAATGCTCCCTCCAAAAATAAATAGATTTTCAGAAGAATCAGTTTATTTCTTTAATATGGATTTATTGAAACTTTTTGTAAACACAATCGAAGAATTATTTGAGTATAAGCATAAATCGGACATTCTTGCAATTCATATAATAGAAGTAAAGGACTTCTTTGTCACATAATTCTACTTCTGATGGGATAATTTCAGCACTACCTAGAAGGGGAGGACGCTAACAAGAGTTCAGAAAATGTTATCAAAGGCGTATACTTGTGTAATATTCCTCAGAGAAGTATCTCTAACCCACTAGCATAATTTTGTTCAGGTACGGAAAGTTTTGCCACATGCAGACTTCTCAGAGGAGTAGTTGTTTTATGACAGATATTTGTTATAACATTGTAGGTGTATGGGAGAAAAACATCGGTCGGCTGACTATCGTTATTTTCATATTATTAACATAGTTTGCAAAAATATTGCATTGTTATGAAGTTCTGAGCTATGTTTGAAGTTTCAAGTCTTTCTCTAGCTCATTGGTAGACTCAGTTCCAAATCGATTGCAAAGTTTGAACGGAACAGACAAAAAGACAAAAACTTTGATCAGAAAATTCAAAACGTTTTATAATAATATATGTTATATTACTACAAAACACCAATTTATTTTTCCAGACAATTCAAAAATGCATTGAATTTGTCATAGGAGATTCTTTCAACGAATATTTAACAATTGTGGGGCACAAATAAGCCGTTTCAGTTTTAATTTCACATTTGCAGGAGCATTTTCTACATACTTATATCAAACAGCGACCCGTAAGTAATTATTTCTCAGTTATATTAGCTTCTGAAGTATTTGTTAGGTTATGTTTTGAATGTTTCTATCATTATTAAGTTTTCATTTTACGTTTCAGAATTTATAAAAAAAGATCTTCAAGTAATTTGTGTTGAAACAGCATTTTATATGTTATATTCCTTTTGTTTCAGATTTCTGAACTGCAGTAAACATGGTTGTGTTTCGTTCCTGATTGTAAACACTACAGTGAACAGAGGATTTGTAAATTTTTTGTTTCCCGCAGACCCAGCTGAGAGAAAAAAGTGGATTGATCTCATAAGGTACCNAGATCACCATACTCAATACATAGATGAAGCATTTTATTGTTAAATTAATTTGCAGGAGACAAGATCGAGAACCATCAAAGCATTCATTTGTTTGCAGTTTTCACATAGGTACCGTGAACATACCGTTTTTCTGGAGATTCAAATTCGAACTTTCTCTTCACATTGAATTCAAATAAAGTTGGTCTATTTTTTCTATTCATGTTAACAAAGTGACAACTGCAAACTAATGAATGCTTTGATGGTTCTCGATCTTGTCTCCTGCAAATTCATTTAACAATAAAATGCTTCATCTATGTATTGAGTATGGTGATCA
>WOGP01014245.1:0-12449 GCA_015342065.1 Leptinotarsa undecemlineata
CTTTCCCCTATACATATTTTTTATGTAACATTTCATTTCTTCACAAAGTGTTTTCGTGATTTTCAATATGGCGCTGCCACTCCATAGGCCTCTTAAACAACCCATCAAGGAGGTTACGCACAGCGCCATCTGCCTGCGAATAGATCAAGCAATAATGTCGATAATTCGGTCAATAGAGATCCCGAGCTTGAGAGTTACAAGCATACAAACATACATACAGACAGACAGGTGAAGCTAATATAAAACGTGTAAAAAAACGCGGTTTCTTTCTGAGGCCCGGGACTTTTCAGTCCATGATGTTTCATAGAGAATGAGTGGAGGGATGACTAGATTGACTAATTCCAAGCAACTTTTGTTCTGCAAAGTTCATCCTGGAATTCAACACTTTTTGACTTATTCGCCCCCTCCTCCAAAATCGTCCTTTTGATGATAACGCGTAATTGACCAAGCCCAGTTCTACTTCGACATGTCCTCCCTCATCTCCCTTCGGGCGTATAAACATTATTACTATTGCGATCAATGAATCGACGCATCGATCCGTCACCCAATACGGCAAATTAATTGGCAAAAAATCGTAGACGAATTCGCGTATCGAGTTTTGTATTTTTAGGGAACGGATCGGTATACCCTTTGTCCGAACGATTGGTTTGCATCTATAATGCAGAAAGTCAGCCGGTGGTCAATGCCACATATGTCTGCTGAAAGGTCCTTAACTAATTCTCGGAAACCAAATTGCCGACTAACATGTTTCTAGCGCTTTTCCTTCACTCCAACGTCCTCGAATGGCTTTTTTTCCAGTTTCGGAAATGGAAGTCTAATGAATTAGCGATACAGGGTGGTGAAGCGGATATGTGATCTCGATAACATATTGAAAAAAATCGACCAACTACGACATATGCGGGATTATTAAGCCAAAACACTAGAAGATAGAATATAGCTGTATTCAGCAACAGTATAACGAACATATACATATCCTTTATAGTCACAGCCAAATATATACAGTGCGTACAGGTCCATATTGTATAGAAAACTTCAAACTATCAAGGTCAGACAAAATTCAGTACTTTTTAACACCTCTTGGAGCCGAAACGGCGTTAACAGCTATTATCAGTGCTAAGAAAGGTTTTATAACACTCCGAATTCTTTATCCAACACTGATTACTTTTGGAAATCCGATCAGCCATTCCTGAGTAATTTGCAGTTTTATAATCTGCTAACATTCTAACTGCAAACATGCTTTTTACATTCCCTAACAATCTTATTCTCTGAGCCCTAATAACAGTCGCGTTTTCTGACTCTTTGTATAATTGTTCCGCATTTTTGTTCTTGCTTCTTCGCCATCCATTTGAGGTAACTACTCCCCCATATACTAGCATACTCCTTTCCCATCGTTCTAAATCCTCCTTCACTAACCATGTCCTCACTCACTGTTTCTCTGATGATGTTCTGTGGTGTTCCCATAACAAAAATGGTTCAATATTTTGAAGATTATTTGGGTGATATATGAGTTATGTGGTAATCGAAGAATACATCTAGTTCACTCAAATTTACATGAGACGGAATTGCTTCCATTTCAACAAATGTTTGCAAACAGCACGAGGGCACTACAAGAGGAAACCTTCATGGCTGATCTGCTCATGAGCAAAATTGCAATAAAAGCAAGAGAGACTTTAACTTATAACTCAATCAGACTGATCAGCTGGTTAGTCAATGAACTGATGATATTCTGTAGTGTCTCCATATCAAAAGTGTTCGAATAATTTGAGGAATCTTTGGGTGACATGTGAGCTACGTGTGTAAGCTACAAACAGCACGAGGGTACTGCAAGAGGAAACCTTTATGACTGATCTGCTCATGAGTAAATTTGCAATGAAAGCAAGAGAGACTTCAACTTATAACTCAATCAGACTGATCAGCTGGTTAGTCAATGAACTGATGATATTCTGTACTGTCTCCATATCAAAAGTGGTCGAATATTTTGAGGAATCTTTGGGCGACATGTGAGCTACGTGTGTAAGCTACAAACAGCACAAGGGAACTGCAAGAGGAAACCTTTATGACTGATCTGCTAATGAGCAAATTTGCAATGAAAGCAAGAGAGACTTCAACTTATAACTCAATCAGACTGATCACCTGGTTAGTCAATGAACTGATGATATTCTGTACTGTCTCCATATCAGAAGTGATCGAATATTTTGAGGAATCTTTGGGTGACATGTGAGCTACGTGTGTGAGCTGCAAACAGCAGGAGGGCACTGCAAGAGGATGATCTGTTCTTGAGCAAATTCCCAATGGAAACAAGAAGACTTTATATTACTTTCTATGAACTTAAATGATTCAAGGTAGGGGAGTCTGTATTTTTTTCTCAACAACAGATCTCCAATGGCGGGCCTGCATATTCTAGTCCATAGGCTGATCACGTTCCTTTTATGCAAAGACAGACACGACATCGAGAAAAATAGTCAAAGGCAAGAATTCCTGAATCTAATTCGTGAGACTAATAACTCAATCAGGCTGATCAGCTGGTTAGTCAATGAACATCCATCGACGTTTTCAGTGTTTAACTCTCGTCAAAATCAAGCCGTTTTCGTTTTAGCCTATTCGGCCGGCATTAAAAATTCAAATGAATGGTTTCTTTAATAGCTGCATCCATCAGTTTGAAGAAAACGACCGTATCACCTGCCGCAGATGCCCGAGAATGGAAACCGATAAGTTAATATTCTCTTTCTAATGGTTGTTACCGTTGGCGTACGCATTACCTTCGGTTATTATCATTTGCGAATGTGACTTAATGGTCATTTAATTTACCAACTTACAATTAGTTCCAGAACAATGGCAATTAGAACGCTGGGAAATATACTGAATGTTTACCGTGGCGAGGGCTATTCTAAAAAAAATTACGGGGTAATCAATTAAAATTCATGAAGTCATGATGCGTTCGTTGACAAATTACTTCGTTAATAGCTGCAATTGGCGCTAGACAGGACAGGATGAGTCACATATTCTCGATATCATAGACGGGCATACGCGACTTGATAAACTGAAAGAACACTAAAGATGAAAATTAATTAATGATACTCGAAATAATTCGAACTACCGCTTTGCACCCCACAAGGTGGGCTCTTAGACCCTCTTCCTCTTCTCTCATACATTATCTCACTCAGAATCTTAATCTATTCAAGACTATTTTCATCTACGCAGACGATACGACAGAGATAACCATCTCTGCACCAACATGTCGCACAACAACAACATGTCGATTCATTAAAACAGACAAAACTTCCAAAAAATAACCTAACAGATCCACCAATAATAATCATCTTGTGAAATCAGTCGGAGAACATACTGTATAGTATATGCCCACTAGGTATATAAATATCCTAATAATCGTTTTNTACGGTAGAAAATGCAACATGTCGATTCATTAAAACGGACAAATCTTCCAAAAAAATAACCTGATACATCCACCAATAATATTCCTCTAGTAAAATCAGTCAGAGGACTTAATGTCTAGTATATGCCCTCTAGGTATATACATATCCTAATAATCGTTATTCGAGTTATTATTTATCTTTCAGAGTCTCAAGTACATAACAATCCTATTAATATTATTAATTAATCTTTGAATATTTATTTACCACCCTTCGTTTGTACTCCAGATTTTAAGCCAATGACATGATCAATATTTTGTGGAAATTTCCGACGTTTGAAAACGAAAACAATAATAACTAGAAACGAAAATAAACGCGTAACTTCGAGGTTAATTAATAAAAAAGTCGTGAACCATCCCAATACCGACATCTATCAACGGATTTTTTTCTCCGGCTCGTCATTTGCAAAAGACAGCTGACATCTGAGTATTGTAACGCGAATAACAAAAACACAAATATTTCTCGCTTTTCGAAAATATTCGAACCAATTAGAGTTAATTGAAAACAACCGAGAAATCTTCTGAAGAATATATCAGGCGATTTCCTAATGTGAAAACTTCGAAAGAAATTGGAAGGTAAAGATTACATAGAATCAAAAAAAAACAAAACAGTGACGAAATAACAATGTTCTGAAACTTCCGTTTAAAAGTCGTTAACAATGTTTCATGGTGAATTTTACTCGGAAGAATAGTACAGTCATCGCCCGAAGACGATTCTGGATACTAACAATCGAAACGTCGTGAAGTAACTTGGTTTCAAATAAAGATTAAAAAAATTCCAAACCAAGTTACGTGACGACGTTTCGATTGTTAGTATCCACAATCATCATCGGGTGATAACTGGACTTATTCCTCAGAGATCTGACTATTTAGAGGTCATTCGGGTGCTTTCACCTTTCACCTATCCCCTCTTTCTTCTTTCCGCTTCATTGGTTTTAGCGGGAGATGACTGTTTGGCGGGAGTTGGTCGTTTCCCGCTTGATGAGAGGTTTCCATATGTTACGTATATCTACGCTAGCTTGACTAAATCCGTTGTTGGACAACATATACGCGGCTTCCTTGAATTTTCTCCTAAACCAGTGTTCCTCTTTGTGGATGATTTCAGCTTGAGCCCATTTGATATTATGTTGATGAGTCCAAACATGCTCTGCTATTCCGCATTTGCTTTTTTAATTCTGCATTTTTAATTGTTCAATTTTGACTTTCTTTGCTTATTCTTATTTTTTGTGATTTCATTTCACGTTTTATTGCCTAATATAATTTTTATTTTTAGCTGTTTATTTTAATTTTCAATCTATTGTTCTTTCAGAGTTTTCAAATCATATTATATCATAGTAGACAATGAAACTAGCAAAAGTTTCTAAACTTGCTATGAACTGTACTTCACATTTTTTTTTCAGATACAGGGTGACCTAAAAGTCCTGGTATAACTGAATTACTCAAATATGGATCGCTAGAATGGGTTTTTCATGGCTATCTAATACTAACCATATATTTGACCTTGACATCGATCCTTAAAATTATTACAAGGTCAAAGTTGGTGTTTCAAACGACATTTTTTTGATTCGATAGAGAACTCAAAGATATCATGCAGGGTTATCACATTTGAAAAAAAAAGTCGATAGTGATTCGACACTTTCTAATCAAAAACATGAAAAATGTTTACATAAACTTTTTCTGATGATATCTTGCTCTGTTCAATAGTTAAGAAGGGAGGGGAGTTTTCCGCCCTGCATTATGACGGAGAAATAGAAAGCAAAAAAAGTGTTTTCCGAAAATTAATGTCTTTAAAAATATCCACTTCATGATAAATGTCGCATCCATTCTTTCAAACCAGTATGAACCCGGTATGAACCCAATACTAAATTCCGCAAAAACATAAATCCACCGCTCACAGTAATGAATCATTGACAATAATAATAATAATCCAGTGCGCTGTTCAGCTGGTGTCAAGGAATTCGCAGGAACGTGGATAAATCGACTCGAAAGACTCGTTACTCGCATCCGAAAAAAATACACCTGCCTTACGGGTCTCGCACGTGCCCGTTAATTCCGGCTTGTTGATTACATCCAAAAAAGGCCTAAACATTGATTTCGACAGAGTGTATCGATCATTAAATATACGACCAACATACAGGATGTTGTAATTGATCCAAGCACGATTCGATTTCTGGTCATTAAGCGAAAATGTATTCACATTTTCGGTTTTCAAAGATTTATCGTACCGCAAGGATCTATACCTGGCACTTCGTTGATTGTGTTTGGTGATGAATTTTCTGCCAAAAAGCATATAAGACATGAAGTCCCACAAGGGTCAGTTTAAGGACCACTTCTTTTCTTCATTTATGTCAATGACCCAATCTACTAACTTTTTCCCAAAAAAATTGTTGTTTGCTGATGAGACGACTCTAAGCAGTAAAACCATAATGATTTAAGTTGAGGAGATGGTTCAAAATACGAATATAAACTATTTTTTCCAGGATTTCACCAAATGTGGGAACTATGAGGATGAGATGGTGATTTTCTGAAGGGCTTGAGTTCCCTTTCTTGAAGAATGGAATTACTTTGCTAGTTTTTAATTTATCAAAACCATGCATGCAATAAAAAACCCTTGAGGAGTTCTATTCAGGATGTATAGGTCAAAACAGTTTGAATTTTGTTTATGTTGAAAAATGAATACATTTTTTCCAAAATTTTTGTTTTTTTTTATTGGGCCGGATATTTCTGGGACCACCCTTGCAGACTATACTGAAAAAGTTTTTAAACTTTCATCACTGGATTGCAATTTTTCAATGACTATCTCAGCAAAGGTGAAGGTGAAGGTGAAGAAAATGTTAAATTCTTGAGATGTTTTACTTTTTCAAAGTATATAATCCTCCAACTGTCTTCAATTTTATTGTCAGACTTGACAATGATACTTTCATAAGTTGACTTTTTTATTCCTTTATTGCTTTTTGATGTTCACCATTTAGATACGAGTACTTGAGAGCTCCCTTGTCAATGGAATCATTAGTCATGTCGTAGATCAACCATAAGTCACGTCATAGATCGTTCAACCATCAGTAAAGTCGTCGATCAGCCATTAGTAACGTCGTACATCAGTTATTAGCCAAGTTCGTAGATCTACCATTAGTTACGCCGTAGATCAACCACCAGTCACGTCATAGATCAACCATTGGTAACGCCGTAGATTAACCATAAGTCACGTCGTAGATCAACTGATAGTAACTTCGTACATCAGCCATTAGTCGAATTCGTAGACCAACCATTAGTTACGCCGTAGATCAACCATCAGCCACGTCATAGATCAACCATAAGTCACGTCGTAGATCAACCATTAGTCACGTCGTAGATCAACCATTAGTCACGTCATAGATCAATTTACATATCCGATGCTGATATTACCGAATTTTCGTTTAACAGGTAAATGTTCTTCAACTAGCCATAATCCACCTCTTGTAAAAATGATTGCAAGTTAGAAGAAATTATTCTTCTTCTAGGAAGTAATATCCTTTAAGATGTTATTTATTTTGATGAATTGAACATAATGATGGTAGAGGCTTATTTCAATGACACCGTCACAAAAGAAATCATGTTCAAATATGTATTGTTTCCAAATAGTCATATCAAGGCCAAAATTAAACCGGTTGGAGTTGGGGATGTCTTTTAGCAATATAATTTTTGTGTATTTTGCCCGAAAACTCACTTATTCATCCCCTACGTCCGACTCACTGGGATTATCATTATTATTTTTGTTTTCTCTACCATCCATATTTAGATGCTGGTAGTCTTTTTCTATTGAAAAAAACCTTCTCGCGTGTGCTCCAGCACATGGTTTAAACTGTTGGTTCAATCTAAACGATACTCTGAACTTGGACAACAATCCTGTCTGTCGAATATAAAAAAATACTCTTGAACCCTTGGGCGGCTTCGTAAAAATCAGCATAAATAATCAAAGAAACGCCTCGAGAGCCGTGGCTGTTCATTTTGCCGGTAGGCGTCAGTGTAATACAAACCGATCATTGCAGATTGCAACCGGGGCAGATGCACATGCATTTTAATTCGGCATGCACTGACTTGAGGACCAGGAGAGACCCCGCGTCCACGTGTCCGTCCACTTTCGTACACCTTGCAGATTTTGACCCGTGCGCCGTAAGAATCAAGCAGGAACCCACATGCATCCATTGACGTATGCAAAATACAAAGGGGACCACTATAGAAGAAAATGAAATTTGGCTAATGAATTTTTCCAAATACTTGAAGATAGATTACAACGACAAATAGTATATTCGCTTGCATGTCTCAAAGCGGTTTAAAAAAAATACTTCAGACCAGAAATATATATAAAAATAACACTGACTTTTCCTTGGAGTTGCCAAAAAACATTGCGTTTTTCCTCTGCTCCTCAAAACTTTCTATTTCCTGTTGGTTATATCCTTGACATGATCTGGATTGTCCGAAAATTATTTGCCACCTGTGATTCAGTGCTGGAAATTCAACATGAGGAGCCGTTTCTTTCCTTTGTTGCACAGCCTAGGTTTTTGTACAGCTATATTTCTTATACAGTTCTAAATGGGCATGTTTTGCAAAGGCTTTTGGGGAGTTTTAGTTCCCCTCACCCTACTTATTTCTGCCACTGACAAGGAGTCCGGCGACCCCGTCCGTAAGTCCACATTGGCTTGCCTGGCCGTTCCCCTATCCCCACGGGCAGTCCATAATCTTCATAAAGGTCATTTAATGTGTATTATCAACTATATTCTCCTAGTTGCCTTTATGTTTCTCATTGACTAGTCTCCCGATCTAGTACCATATCGATAATTTAGATACCGCTACGACTCTTTCAGGGTACGCATCTAAATGACCCATGTCTAGAGTCTACTGTTTCCTGTCTGTTAGTTTTTTCTGTTCTTCACATTATTCCCAGATAGGCACCGGGTAATCGATGATACAGTGCATAGTGAAGATGCTGGTGGAAGCATCTTCAAATATTCTACTACGAAATTGTAGTGAAATAGGTAAGGGGGAAAAGAGTAAAAAGCAAGAAGACAAGAATCAGATCAAAACAGACGTGGAATGGGGTGAAAAAATGATCCTCCAAGAGATGGACGTAAGGATTGAACCTAATAAAAATCGGCATTGATTGTTTATAACTGTACTTTCAAAATTATTCAGTTTTCAAAAAAGTATTTATTTGTTTCATGATAATCAACAACTACCTCAACTTCAATTGTATCAAAAATTTTGAATGAAATCAAATATGTGTCATGTTCAACTTCAGATAGAATAAAAAATTGAGAGAATACAAGTAACAATAACATTTTCTGACAGAAAGGCAACAATAATATATACGGGGCTATTCAAATTCGTTTCTGTACATGGGGATCTCGTAAACGATAAGAGATAGAGTGTCGGTTAAATCATGGCAAAGTTACGTATTTTAGAGACTTATTCAATGATTTGAAAAAATCGAATACAGCTCTTTTGGTTCTGGAGATATATAGGAAAAACCAAAAAATCCCAAATTATTTTTTTACATATATCTTCTCTATTCGCAGACATATTGAAAATCTGTCCACATCTTGCTATTGGCACTTGATGTGGACTCTCAGAATATGTCCATGAATCTTTTATACAGGGAGTCATCTGACTTGGGCCACCCCATCTTTGAATGTTTAAATACGGACCTGTATTTTTGTTGTAGTTTTTGTATCGTTGACGTTCATTTCATACTGAGAAAATGAATTCAATTTTATATTTCGGGATGTTTCGGTAATATTTGATTATAATTTTGTGAATTATTCTCTTTTAAATTGCGGCCCTGGAAAGTGGTTGACTGAGTTGAATAAAAACACAATAGCGAGTTTCACGCCTTCTTATGTACCGTAAAGTAAAGTAAAGTAAAGTTTATTTGACTACGTTACATTACATTTGTAGCAGGTCATTACAAAAAAGTGTATATACACATATCTATAAATAATTTGATGTACCTATATATTTTAAAAATTATGTTTTTTTGAATCACAAAATGACTATTTTCGATAAAGTTTAATGTAGTAAAAGTACGAGAAAGCCTAACATAATTGACTAACAAGCAAAGAGATTAATTGTGCTTTGATGACGTGAAAAGTGGTGCTTCCAAATACTCTCTCACTTGATAGAAACAGTGTTCTAATAAAATATTTTTCACTTCACGTTTGAAATGATGAAGATTTGAATTTTTGATGTCAGTATGGAGTTTCTTGTAAAGACTCAAGTTCAGAGAGTTTCGAGATGAAACAGTAAGTCTCTAACGAGGAAGTTTTAACTGATTTGTATTTCGCGTTGGATAATTATGTATATCAGAGTGTGTCATGTATTCATTTATCGTTTTGTGTATCTCAATGACTGATTCATAAACAAACAAAGAAGGTAGGGTCAAAATCCTATATTTTTCAAACAGTACTACTCATTATTGACTAATATTCATATTTTTTTCATTGCTCTGAGCGTTTTCCACAATGAACTTCGAATAGGAAAACCTTTTATTTTTATCTGTAACATATCAATATAAAAAATATATAATATATATTTTTGAACTCGGTTTTTCATAATATTTATTGCCCTTAAAACACTTATTTGCTGCATTGTTGCGAAATCATTTAAAATCCTCAATCTCGAGTCTTTCATATTTTCTATCTCTCTGCCAGCGTAAATCCTATTTTTCAATGTCCCCTATCGAAAATAGTCCAAAAACGTAAGATCTGGTGATCTTGCAGGCCATCTTATTGTCGCATTATTTGTCTCGAAATGAAAGGCTCCAATTCGAACATTTATTGCGCCATTATTTTTTTTGTGCACATAAATTACTTCATTTCAATTTTCATTATAATTATAGTGTTTGTTTCGAATGTTATTATTGCTATCATTTCTTTTTCTGCTCATCAAAACACATATAATATATTTTTGATGTAGATATGTTTCAGATAAACAGGAAAGGGTTTCTTATTCGACGTTCATTGTAGAAAATGCTCAGAGCAATGGAAATACGAAGAAAATATGAATAGGTACCTAAAAATGAAAAAAAAAACTCTAAAAACTCTACAGTACATAAGGAGACGTGAAAGTTGCTATTGTGCTTTTATTTAACTCAGTCAACCAATTTCCAAGGCCGTAATTTGAAAGGGAATAATTCACCAAATTATAATCAATCTGAAGTGAACGTCTACGATCCAAAAACTACAACAAAAAATACAGGTCCGTATTCAAAAATGGGATATAAAAGATGCATGTGTATATTCTGATAGCCCACATCAAGTGCCACTAGCAAAATGTGGACAAATTTTCAATATGGCTGCGAATAAAGAAGATATTTGGTATTCTTTGGTTTGTCTTGTATATTTGCAGAATCAAAAGAGCTATATTCAATTTTTTCACATCATTGAATAGGTCTCTAAAATACGCAACTTTGCCACAATTCAACCGACACACTATCTCTTATGTACAGAAGCGAATTTGAATAGCCCTGTATAATTCAAGTGGAAAAATCTGACTAGAAATCCTCATGAAAACTTTATTTTATATCTGATTCAAATTTAGGTGCAACGTTCAACATTTAAACTTTTTTCGATAAGTTCGTTTTCAGATCTTGCAGAATGTTTATTGAATGTTAATAAATGTTTATACTTACGGGGGAACGGTGATAGGTACTAAATTAGGGTTGGGGCTGTTTTTAAGCGCTGCAGACTTGGCATGTATGTCACAATATAGCTTGTTGTTGATGTTGTAATATCTGAAAGGACGAAAAATGTGATATCTGTATACCCAAATGCCCTTTTAGAGTATTACCCAACGTTTTTCAGCGATGAACCGCAAGTAGAGCATTTAAAGCACTCAACGTGCAGATTTTTGTCCTTGATCCTGACAAACACTCCACTGAAAAAAGAAAATTCATAAACTGAACCGAAAATACAATTTCATTGAATTTTGGACAGTGGATACATTTTTCAGGATTAACCGAAATTCACGCTAGCTTTCTCACATTAACTATCCGTTGAGTATTCTCCACTTAGAATGAACTATGAAGAGATATAATTTTAAAAAAATTTCCCAAGAAATATGACCAAATTAAAAAATATATAAGAATAGCATCTTACTTTGGCTTTTTATATTCTAATGATAATCCTAAATGTTGAGACAAATTCATTTCATTTCGAAACTATTAGTTATCAAATTTGATGTATTTTTGGGTATTATAGAAGTCCTGTGGATGGCTGAATACAAAGGTTCATGTTTCAATTGTACTGGTCATGGCTGTACTACTGGAAAAACACATTGGCCTAAAAGTTTTATATTGTTTTGTGATACAGCAGAATGAATATCACTTTGCCGATTTTTTTTTCATATTAGTATGTTAATTTGCAGTATCTAAATATACCAATTTGCTCATCAGCTCGTTATATTCTATTCAAGTTTACCTTGAGAATGTTTTCTTAGAACCAAAAGCATAAAGGATGAATGGATTTTTTCAATACTTTTATTATATATTCACAATGTCTCTTATCAACATTTAACTTTCCAGTTCTATTTTCTTGCAGGAATGATTTCATCTAAACACACTTCATGCAGAAAACAGTTGCATTATGGATATTGTGCTCTTTAGAAATGGGAAATGTGGCTGAATGTAAACTGGTGATTCATGCAAAAAGGTGGAAAGATTCAAAAATAATGGAATGGTTTTGAAACGTAAAATTCTTCTAGTTTTAGTCTCTTTTCATTTCCTTCTTTCGAAGCATGCATATATATGAGAAATGGATAGAGGTGATGGATTTCTGGTTGAGAAAAACACATTCTACGTAAAGAAAAAAGATAGGTATAAACAAAGCACAGACAACTCTTTGCTTCTAAATTACTACATTTCGTGTCATCCCACATGTGTAAAATATCATTTCTCTAGAGAGTAAGCCCTTCAAAACAAGATTTGATACTTTGATATACCGATTATTAAATTTTTTATTTGTCATTTTCAGTTTATAACTTATAT
>WOGP01014273.1:0-11631 GCA_015342065.1 Leptinotarsa undecemlineata
ATATATATATATATTATATTGAATTTTTTCTACCTAATTTATGTTGAAAATGTGTACCCGAGTTGAATAATGAACAATTAACTTTAACAACCGCCAAGAAATTTTACAAACTCATTTAATAAAATATGTCATGAGTGAAATTATATGAGATTATGTATCAGTTATGTACCTGTCTCCACATTAGAAAAAATATTGTAACGGGGAGTATTCAGTAAATGATCCAAATTCTAAAAGTTACTTCCAAATGTAACATGTTATAGTCTTTCAGTTATCACCCGAAGACGGTTGTGGATACTAACAATCGAAACGTCATGACGTAACTTGGTTTGTAATTTTTTTAATCTCTATTTTTATTTTTCATTTCAGTTAATATTATTTTTAATTTTCAGCTTTTATTAATAATTCAATTTTTTTATTTTTTATTTGTAGCTTGTATGTTATTTCCTTGTAATTTCAGTTTTTTTGTGTTTAGTAAAATTGTTATTTTCGTTTAATCTTCTTATTTTTTGTTCAGGGATTTCAAATCAATTTATATTATATTAGACAATGGAAGTCCGAACTGATGTAATATGTCATAGTCTAGTTCGAACTCATGTCCATCTGTCAAAAGATAATTTGCAAATGTGGAATTAGTTTTTCCATTCAATATCAATCACTGAATAATATTAAAACCATATCTCTTCCTGATAACGCTGAATCAATATCACTTGATGTCCAAAATTTATTTCCCAGTATTCTACCAATCGAAACAATTGAGCTGGTTGAGCATCTCTCAGATAAAAACCATGTATTCATGCAGCGAAGGACTGATAATGGGAAACATGTAGAGTACTTTGCTAACTGAAATGTTCATGGCTAATCTAGAGAATAAAATTCATAATAATCAGTTGATTATCAGTTTCTTGTACTTGGAAAGATATGTAGATAGATAGATAGATTCACAGGAGTGGCAGAATAATTTTGTCTGAGAAATATGTCAAAAGAAAAGTTGTAAAAAATATCAAATATGTGTACATATAAATCTAACAAATGAAACATTCAAAACGAATAGCTTCAAGTTTTCATACACGATTACAAACATTTTAAAATGTGCGTCATATTTCGATTGATTATTGAAAGTAGAGATAATTTCTATAAATACATAGCGCAATTTTGAATAAAATTTGGTTTATAAAGTTCTACAGGCCAAAAATATTTTATCAGTATTGTAGGGCTTTAGATTACATAAGAATTCTCTTACAGATTTTAGAATTTTAGTTAGTGAACCAATAAACTCTTCAGAGCTATATAGTTTGCTTACAGCCGACTTAATCATCGTTTGCAGTTCGTACTCGCCTTTACATTTACGGGATGCTATTTTCAAAAATGAATGTATTCAACAGATGTCAATGACAATTTTGAGAATGATGAGAATATGATGTAAATATAGTTTATGATCACTTACAGAAAGTTTCACACTTTTCAGAGTACGCTTTCCTACGTTTTTTGGCTATTATTAGCAGTACTATGACAATAACGTCTACTCAGTACGACACATACACACGTATTCTTCATTCGTAAAAGCCATTTTTCGACAAAAATTCAATGACTTGTACAATAACAAAATGTCAATGAGTGCAACAAATTTAAAGTAAAATTTAGAAACATCAAAGTCAAAGCCTATTTTGATAAGAATTAATTTTTTTCAATATTGTCGCGAGCCCAAATGGCTCGCGGGTTGGATGGTATTTATATAGAAATAATAATCATGAGAAGAAAATAATAAAGTTTATTGAAATGGAGAAACAACATACCCCTCAACAATGTTACGCTTTTTCAGACATATAATCTTACAAGCCAAAAATGAATCATAAGGTACAGTTACCGAAGGTACATTTTCAGTGCAGATGGATCTATTCTCTTCAGAAGGTGGTAGCCGAATGTCCACACTCTCTAATTTTCGGTCGAAGTCCAATATATATATTTTTTCATTTAAAAAAAAAGTTGTATCAACCGCTAGGGTTATTAGCAACGGCATAATACAAATGATTCAATTAGTATATGATATTTAAAATTAATTCGTATATGTCGAAAAATGTGTATATCTTTGAGGAAAGCTATCAATTGTTCAGTATCACAATTTTCACCAATTATGTCTTTCATTGTTTGTGGGATGCGATGAGTAAGTCTGTCGATGTGATATAGCACACATTCTGTTAGAATGTGTTTTACAACCAGGTCTGTACCATACACTTCACATCTTGGTTTGGCACCACCTGTTATGAGGTATTCATGTGTTAAGCGTGTATGTCCCAGACGCAAATAGTCAGTTGTTGCCAATTGCAGCCAATTGTTGATGATTTCTTGTTTGTAGAAAGATTTCTGGTCAATGTGGTTTATTTTGGGTTCAGTATAAGTCAATGGATTTGATATGGCTGCTTTCGCCAGTTGATCTGCTCTTTCATTACCTGGGATGCCCACATGAGATGGGACCCACATGAATCTAATAACTGCTTGCCTTTGTTTGAGTATATGAAGCTCTTGTTTTATGGAAAATATAATGGGATTTTGGGGGATTGATTGATTCATTGCCAGGGAGCACTCATNGGACCCACATGAATCTAATAACTGCTTGCCTTTGTTTGAGTACATGAAGCTCTTGTTTTATGGAAAGTATAATGGGATTTTGGGTGTTTGATTGATTGATTGCCAGCAGAGCACTCATGGAATCTGTTATAATGAGGCATTTTCCAATTTTTTTAGTATTTATGTACTTCAAAGCTTTCCATATAGCGTATGTTTCTCCAGTGAATACCGTGCTCTCTCTTGGTAGTTTGTACGAAGCGAGAAAACCTGCGATAGTGAAAGCTGTAGGTCAGGAGTATTGATTTTGCTCACGAAGAGTATTCAACAAGAACCCCAAGAATTCGGAACAATCCTCTTGTTGCCCTAAGGAGTATCTAGTGGACTTTGAAGACTACAGGAAATCGGCTGAAGGGAAAATAATTCACCAATAAAAAAGAGTTTGAAACTAATATGGTAATCTGAAAAATGAATATTGAAGTAATGAAAAGAGAAGTAATGTTTTATACCACTTTTAATTGTAACTAACATTACTGCAGTTTCGTCCTATATGGACCACGTAGTAACGCCTACATCTATCAATTTATTGAATATTGAAGTATTCAAAAAAATATTTATGAAAGATTTCACGCACCGTTATATATTTTTTCGAAGGGTATACAGGTATAACTTTGGAAATTCCGTTCATGACTTTTTTCCAGATGGAATTTAGCTCACATGAAATTTTAGTAGTTTCCGCCTAATCATTATAAGTCTATATGAGCGTCTTTTGTCTGTATAATCATCAATTATAACAAGAGTTAATTTCTCGGATCGTTTTTCTATAAATAATATACACCGAAAATCAATTCGTAATATTTTTAATATGATCAGTAATATATTGATTATTATTTCCAATTATTAGTTTCATAAAACATTTGATTCAAAACCAAACATACAACAGAGCAAAGCTTTTGAAATTGAAATAAATCGTTATACTTTTAAAGACATCAAAGACATAAAATGCTGAAATATTCCACTCGTTAGTGTAATCTCTTGACCGTATTAAATAACTTCAATATCCTTAGTAACTTCACTTCTAATCCCCAGTACACATCAGCTGACCTAAATCTACGAAATTCTCTCGAAAATATGACCAGTCTGATATCTACCACTCCGAATCGATTGCCGCATCCAAAAATAAACCAAAGACCTTCGAATCAATTCGTAAGCATTTTGTCTATTGTAAAAAAACAGCCTGTGAAGATTTGACGACATTTCACCGGAATCTCAACCCATCTCATTTCTTTTATTGCCTTTCCCTTCGACAGTTTTTGAGTAAGCAGTTCCTAAAAAATCCTTTGACCTTGCATGAAATAGCTGTTTTCAATGCGGTCGACCTCAAACGGTCGTAGGAAAGGTTGGAAGGCCAAATTAGGGTTGTGTGTAATGTTTTCCACTGTTGGGGGTGGGGTAGTTGGTTTCTTCATCTCGGCTTTGGTCAGTTCCGAAATGTTTAGTTTTAAAATGCGTTCAAATTGTGTATCTATTCGGTATTATCTCGGCCAATTTAATATGTGTATGAGTGATATTTGTGATTTTTTTAATTATGTGCGTGCGTGCGTGTTTCATTGAGTTTACCGGCTAGAGGGTCACTATATTTGGAATTTTTCAACTCAGGAGTCATAATAATAAAAGGTCATTTTTACTTGGTAACAATACAAATATTTCCTAACCTCGCTTTTTTACGCGTATCTTATACATGCAGTATTATTTTATTTTGTAGAGAAAAACATACGCTGAAATCAATTGTGTCAGATTTTGAGGTTAATCTACCTTTGAGATCAACACATGGCGTCATTTGAAAATGCAATTAATGCGCAAGCGCGTAGCCACTATTTGACCACCATTTCGTTCAATTTTGATGTGGATGACTTTGAGGTTATGGAATATAATGTTTGTCTGTTATAGTTTTATTTATTCAATTTTTGTGAATATAAGTGAAGCACAATATTCTAAAATATTCGTCATATTCATATTTGAATGATTTTTATGTCATTCAAGATTGGTAGAATTTTTTTTTGCATCGAAAAGACTATTTGAACCGTGTTTTTAGAAAGGGTTTTTAACGTTTCTTATTATTATATTCATTTATTTGAAAGTATTTATATAAATAGTGATTTCTTAAAAGTTCGTCTGTTTTGTCTTTTTTAGTTTCAAATTTATTGGACAAACAATGTTTTTGGCTTTTGAGTTGCATTCAATCAGGGCCGTTTTATTGTCAAAATTCGCCACAACTTTCTGAAGTTTTTCAAAATTCTGTTGAGTAAGTTTTCTAATTAACAGTGCAAGAAATTCTACTTATTGGATAAAAAGAAGTGTTTTGATGGCGGAAAAACAATATGTGGAACTTTTGCATCGGCATTTTCAACCTTACTTTTCGAAGTGGTTTGTGTTTAATATTTTTGTAATAGTATGTGATATCATTAACAGGATATTTAGATAGAGAATAAGATGAGTTATAAAGTTTTTCAATAAGTCAGTAGTATAGTAAGTACCCATTAATCGTTGGATTATTTTAAATTCGAAGTAAATTGATTCTCTTCTATGATGATAATCATTTTACAAATTTGTATTATTTGTCCTAGTTGGAAAATACGATATTAAGCTGGAGGAATATCCATTTTTCAATTTATTCAGTACAATTTATATTACAGACATTCCAATATGGAGTACTTTCCAAAAAAACGTGAAATTATTACCAAATGTATACTTTTTGAGTATAAATACATTTTTATTTTTCGATACTATTGTAATTTTAGGCCCTATAATCAATAGAGATCATAACAACGCGACCAAAATAAAGTCAATCCATATCCTGAAATCAAACATTGTGAGATGAACACTTTACTTCAATATTTTCTCTCAAACTGTTGAAAATCTCTTCTTAATTTGTGTTTTCGTTCAGAAAACAATTTTCTTGATTATTTTATTCAGCGCATAAAAAAACTCGACACTTTTTATAGAATTTTAAACCGTGATTGAGCCACAGGCCTGTTTTACCGATCAAAATTAATATAAATCAGTGCTGATAATAATGGCATCAACATCAACATTTTTTAATAGAAATTTGTATTCTGAAACTGAGTTTATGAATACATATAATAATTATTCTCCTATTATACTCGTTATTACTCCTATATTACAAAAACAAAAATCACTATATGAATATGAAATATCATAACAAACAATATGCTGGATCCACTATAAAAACTTAAGAAACCATTGTAATACAACGGTTAAGATGAGGAAAAGCTCTAGCAGCAAATAAAACGAAATCCATAAAAATGAAGAGAACTCAATATTTCATATTTTCAACTGACGAAATTATTTCGTGCGTATTATTTTATTAATGCTTGGAAAACAGTACATATTTGCCAGTCCAAAGCAAACGCTGAAATTAAAAGATCTGCGGCCAACGAGCATTTTATCCGTATTATCGAAACTAATGGAAAAACTCCTTAAAGTAAAAGCACATTTAGAAAAATTAAACATCCAGTCTTGTTTCCATCCAAGTTTGGCTATACAACAGCTTTGCTGAGGTTGACATACTATATATACTAAGCTGATACAAATAAAATATATTGGTGTTATTGGATTATGCAAAAGCATTCGATATGATAAGTTACTTTCAGTAATTCTGGATTACTATGGTATTGGGGATGATTCTGTTATCTTAATATAAAAAATCGCCGACAATTGGTCATACTGAGAGATCCAAGCAGTGTATTCCCTCAGGGACCTGTGCTTGGACCCCCACATTATTCCCGAAATACACAGCAAACCCAAACTCGGGATCCGAAATTCTCTAAAAAGTTCTATAAAAATTACATATGGTAAAATTTACTTACTGAAAATGTATTGATTATATGGTGTGACTCACTGGGTTTGAGTATTTTTTAATTTCACAGACGTGGTGTATTTCTCTTGTTTAAATAAGTGTGATCAAACTAGGATTCAAAATGTAATCTTCATGTACCAAACCAATTATGTATCTACTAGAAGTAAAGAGGTGGCTGCCAATACGAGAAAGATATGTGTTATATAATTGAAGTTATATCGACTCAACACACAAATATTAACGTAATGATAAAATTCGTTTCCACTAGAGTTCATTACATTACATACAATCAATGCATATTCTGAAATTCTATCTTTCAAAACATTACAAAACTCAATTCGAAACGTCGTCCTTCTTCAATACCTATAAATTCCATAACAGATCACTCCTCGTAATGAAATAGTTGAACCAAATTATTTTCAAAAAATTCAATAAATTTAATTTGAAATCATGGTTTTGACGTTACCTGTAAGCTACCATATTTTGATTCATAGTCTTCTCTTTAGAAAGAGAACAAGAAAGTATTACCTACATTTTTAGTTATTATAATTGTCTGAGGATTGTGAAAAGTATCTTTATTTTTTGCATTCGAGTTATCTTACATCAATTTCTTTTTATGAAATATGCCTTGATATTTACTTTGATTTTTATTTAATTGTTTGACTGTGACTTTATGCGACAGCTCATGGCCAAACATTGCCTCTTTATCTCATATGAAATTACTGATAGTTGTAAATTTAAAGAAATATCTGGTAAATAAAGTTATTTGTTTAATTTGTTTTTTCTGGAAACAATCTCACAACGTACTTCCGCACCATGCTCAGATTTTATAATCCTTATCTGTTATCATTCACACACAAGTGTGTGTGAAGGATAATTACTATTTTCAATTCCTGTTCCTGGTACCTATGGCACAATTTCCAAAACAATTCTAACGTCATTTTATAATAACTGTAATGAATTTTATAATAACTAATGAATCACCTTTTTATTTCCTTGTTTTCATAGATATTTTCGCAACCTCTGCTGCTACAAATTGTATCCAAGAAATTGGTTTAAAAGGATATCCTCGCTTTCCCTCGATCCATAAAATATTTAATAATTCATTATTCAAAAACAGTCACTGTTTTTAACAGATACGAAATATGCATTATTTCTTCTTATCTACGACCTTCTTCGAGTATAACTGTATGTTAAATGATTGTTATTTCCAAATTTCAGCAGAAAATATTTCAACTCAAAATATATTCCATCAGACAGACGTCCGTTTAAACCTGTTGAATGAACTCGGTTGTCTCAGAGAATCTGGCATATTTTACTCACAAACTCATTTGAATTTTCTCTTTCGTATCTATTCAAATGCTTGATTTCTATCAATCTTGAACTTGAATATAAATACCTACCGTATGCCAAGGCCATCTAGCTGTCCGAACGAGAAAAATTCCTTCAAAGTGAATTAATCCAATCGTTGAATATATCCGCGTTCAAAAGTTTCAACGAAACAAGAAGATTCAATTATGATAAGTTTTTCACGCCTACTTGTTAACATCAATTAGAATATCTACGTCTTACTAGCCATTCATGATAGAGTTGAAGGAAGGAATTGTGATTTCACCTCAAATACTTCAATATTTATTTGAGAACACCGAATTTCCAAAGATTGGAAGATATCATTACATCACATAAGAACAAAACACGATTTCGTTAGTCTTCCTCTTACGTATATATGTATACTGCCATAACCTTCGGTTTTATGCGATGTGAAGGTAAATTCCGGAAATCATCTTTTCGAAAAGATCAAAACATCTAACGATAATAGATTTCTCTCATGAATTACTCTGAAACGAAAGTTTTGATAAATATGCCAATATTTATGATATGATGCAACTGTTTCAGTTAAAAGCAGATCTTAGAAAACAAAGAATTCGTGATTCAATGCCAAACTAGCCTGATTCGGTAAAGGCAAAGATGGTGTTTTGAGTTGTTTAACATTGAGAAAGAAGCCGTAAAATTCATTAGAATTATCGTATGTGCTAAATATTGAATATAAACGTATATCCAAGTTTTTTGCCATCTTTATACTCTCCAGGATCTGAAAGAAGTGGGCTTATGTTTATAAAAATTAGTAATATAGTATAATCAGCTATTATATCTGAAAAAATGAGGGGCATCATAACTCATTTTTCATAAGAATGTTTTTAACCTATCACCTTCAACAATCTGGGAAAATTACATAATGTAGAATTTATACAAGCGTATAAGAAGAAAATTTCTAGTTCATCCTGATAAGTTTCTAGTGAAATCAACGCAAGTATTTGTTTTGTTTGCCACTATCTCATTGTTTTTAATAAATTTGCACAGCAAACAGAGAAGTAAGATCATTGTCTCAACGTACCATAGCCCTGATTATGTTTTTGTACACTAGCTATATTTAGTTGTTTTATTTCTAACCACTCGACTGACACGAGCAAATGACATTGATTGCAGAACTACGCCTTCTTTTAGTTTTATGTGTTAAAAGCTTAGGTTATGCTCAAACACTAATGTGATTTTTTCTTCTGTTCCTTTCGGCAAAAGTTATATTAAGAATAGACACATCTACAAGTACAACACAAAATTGAACGATTTCTTATGTAAATATAGTAAATGTGTCGAAGGTCAAATAAATTACGTAGAAATAAATGGAAATTTAGCAAGTAGAAGAAGAAGAAATGAAACTCTAATAAAAAGAAGGACTACGAAAATAAAATAAAACAAGGAAAATTGAATGCAAATAGTAAACGACTCCTAACTGCTGATGACAAACAAAAAACAGCATGGGACATAATCAATCAAAATAGAATCAATAAAAATTCTAATGTAACATCTGAATTGACAGCTGATGATTTCTCGGAATACTTCTCTGATGTTATGAATAATTTAATGAATAACTTCAGTAATGTAGACAAATCAAAGTTTTCAACATTTTTGAATAAAGCACCCAGTGCAAATCAATCATTTTTTATTTCCTGTCTGTGATATAGCAATTAAAACCAGAATGTTACGATAAGAAATCTATTATCGATATTATTATCGATTAATAGCCTAAATAGTGAAGTTTAAAAAATGGTAGCTGATTCACTTGCTAAGCCTATTGCACATTTGATAAACACATGTATCGAGAGCGGAACTTATCCTCAAATATTTAAAATGGATCTAGTTACTCCTATTCATAAGAAAGGTGAGTTCATCAACACAGACAGTTTTTATGTGTTTTTTATTTCACTCAGTCAACCAATTTTCAGGGAATAATTCATACAATTATAAACAAATATTACCGAAACATCCAGAAATATGAAATAAAATTTAGTTTCTCAGTATGAAGTGAACCTCTACGATTCAAAAACTACAACAAAAAATGCAGGTCCGTATTTAAAAATTTGAAGATGGGAGTGGCCTAAGCCAGATGACACCCTATTTAAGAGATTCATGGACATATTCTGATAGCCCACATCAAGTGCCAATAGCAAAATATAGACAAATGAATAATTTGGGATTTTTTGGTTTTCCCTGTATATCTCCAGAACCAAAAGAGCTATATTCGATTTCTTTACTCATTGAATAGGTTTCTAAAATATTCAACTTTGCCATAATTTAACCGACACGCCATCTCTTATCGTTTACAAGATCCCCATGTACAGAAAAGAATTTGAATAGCCCTTTATATTGCCAATTCGTATAACTTTTTTTTAAATTCTTGGAATTTGAGCTTTGAAACGTGTTGATGTGTGTTGTATTTCAGTACCATATGATTATTATATGATTATTTAATTTATGTTGCATTTAGTATAGAATCCTACTACTGAATCTGGATCATTCCATTCAAAGCAGATTTCATCAATGATATTCCTCCATCAAAATTTTCTGTAATATTGAAAACCGTTTTTGTTCTGTTGCAGAAACAGTTTATTATACATTTCTTAATACTTTCATGATGGTTTGATGTATAGTGGAGATGTCCCCTATAGTACAATTCCATGATAGATAGTAGGCATTTGATTCTCAGAAATATTGTATTAAAGCGAAAACATTGTTGTCAAGGTTGTGATTTTATGTATTTTATCATCATTTTTCCTCATCTGTCTGGAATAATTTTCGTACGACACTGCAAGAGACAGATTAAGGCAAAAACGTCAGTCATTTCTGAGAATTTCGTGCCTATTTTTTTTGAAATTATAGTATAGTTGAGATTGTTTTGTTATATACAGTTGAGTTCAAATTATCTTGACGAATATTTTAATAAAATTAAAATACTGCACAGACAAATCCTCATTTTCCTCCCTTTGATATCTGAGAAATTTAAATAAGTCTGTATCTTCTGTGACATAACCTTCACTTGATTAAAAATTTATCAATGATATTAGATATTTCAAGATTCCATTTATTTGAAATAATAAAGAAAATAAACACTGTGGATAAATTATGAATACATCGACCTTTTACTTGATGAAAATTAGTAACACTATCAATAAAAATTGTGAAAATTACCCAATTATTATCATGGATATTGTGAATAAATATTTTTTCACCTGAATATATGTATACCTGGACAGTTGAGAATATATATTCCGTATTAGATCAATCTCATTCAATACTACTGCATTGCATACAAATAAACAATATTTTTCCTGATATCTCAGTTGCATTGATTCAGAGGTTTCTTTATTTATATATAAATTTATGCATTCTCATAAATCAATTCTGATAATTACCGAGGTTAATTGCCATTGAATCGTTCAATTGAACTGAATAAATTGATTAATTGTGTGGTCGTTTACGAAGAAATTTATAGTACTGTTCAACAATATCTCATTAATGTGAGACAATTAAAACCATAATGAGATATTGATGTGATACATTGTGTCTTTCGGGGAACGTTAGAAACTATTCGTTTGATTTGATCTTTGAAACATTACCATAGGCGTAAATTCATAACTTAAATTGGGATGGCAAAATTTAATAGGGGTGGTAAAGACCACCGAGCAGGGCGATTTGATATCTAATCCAGATTATTAAAACTTTTCCTCAATCTGTAATTGATTCCTGATAATTATATCAATATTAATAATGAAAGCGTTAATTCACATTTTTTCTTTCACATTGTCTTTAACGTATCAACGTATATAGGCTAAATATTCATAAGATCTTTG
>WOGP01014576.1:0-15195 GCA_015342065.1 Leptinotarsa undecemlineata
GTTTCCGCAGAAGTAAGGTGATCTCTGCGGCTTTTATCTGAGCTTTTTGCTGAACAGGTTCCAACTCGGTGACAGAGTTGTGGTCACCTCGTTCAGTGTCGAAAACTATACTGAGTTCATCAGCTGCTCGGGCAGCTCCCCTGAAGAGAAATGTTCCAATTCCTGCTCTCTCATGGTCACGGACCATGCAGAGAAGGGGATTCGAACTCCTGACGACTTTATTATTATTATTATATGAACTTTGTACTCAGCACAGTAGATGTCAACAGAGAACATTGGTTGCAGATTTTTCAAAAATATCAGATATCGAACGTAACTTCAGAGCACATGTCTTCACTTATAAATATATTGCAAATTCATTGAGAATATTATCGTCCATAAGTAAAACCTAATAAAAAAGTATTGCAATTCGAGAGTAAGTTTCTGATTCACCTAGGATTTCATGATAATGAAAAGAGATATGGAAATTTCTATGTTTTTTACCACTTTCAATTGTAACTAACGTTTGAAAATGTCCATATAAGACGAAACTGCAGTAACGTTAGTTACAATTAAAAGGGGTAAAAAACATAGACATTTTCATTTCTCTTTTTTTGCAATTATAACGTGGATCACTTTTCTTAGCCTGTTTAATCTTACTGTTTTCTCATCCTTTCTTTCTCTCTTTATTGTCATAAGTAATAGCTGATACACATCAAATCTACTCCATCAGGGAGAGTATTTCCGTTCTTCCTGGACTTTGTACCTTTTCTTTATGACATGAAAGAATTTTTTCAGAATCAAGAATCGTAAGTGGCAAAATCTGTTAACTACCTAACCTACCTTTCCTATGACTAATGAAAAAATTGTAAATTACACAACCGTTTTTCGTTAGATAGATAGGCAATGATATCATAACTCACATCATTTAACCAACTGCAGTTGACAAAAGTCATAACTCACTACCTTTGAGGCTAATCACAGATGGGCAAATTCATAACATCACAGTTGTATTCAACGAAAGTCATTTTTTGTGGAGGAAAATCAGTTTTTTATCGACCGTTTTTGGGTATTCGTTACCTTCCACAATCTGAAAAATATAAAAATTATAATGGAGAACTTCACACAAGTGTAGAAGTAACTTGTCGTATTTAACAATTTTGCCTATCAAAAAATTATTAAGAAATAACACAATACTTATTTTTTACATTTCGGAGGCCAAAATCTACCTCCGTCTTCAGAAATTGACAAAAATTTCTAGGATATTGGCAGTTATTTCTTTTTAATTAGTTATTTCTTTACTTCTTCCACAGATGTCAAAGAAGTTTTGAAATATGAAATTATGTCAATGTTGTTGATTGACAACTGAAACATTCGATATAATACAAGGTGCTCTCCGATATCAGTCCGTTGCCATTTCGCCACTATCCAAATTTTTCTTCAAGATGGGTAGCCAAGTACGGTCTATTTCTAAGGAGCTGTTGGAAATACAATTATCTCCAGATATGAGAATATACGCTGATTCTTTTAGCTTGCGTCTCTTAGAGTGAGGCTCATTGGTAATCATTCTTGTCCTGTTACATTCCACTCGATATTCACCGTCTGACTTTAAAATGTGTTCTGACAATTTAGATCCTGTCAATTGTGTTATTTTTTATGTAATCTCGATGTTCATTCTCACGCACTTTCAACGGTTTTAAGGTTTCACGAATGTAACTTTTACCACAAGAACAAGGTATTTCATAAATACAATTTTTTGTTTTTTCTTCAGTGTTGTTGGGTTTTGTATGTGCGAGTATAAATCTCAGTGTATTTTTTGTTTTAAAAGTAGTTCTAACATCATACCTATTTCCAATTAGTCTTATTTTTTCAGATAGTCTTGGAATGTAAGGTATAACGTTAGTTGTGAAAGGTGTCGGTGGATGTTGAGTCGGTAATTTTTGAGATGAATGTTATTAAATTTGTGAAGCTGTTTGTATGTTCGTTTGATTTTTAAATGACTCTTTATTTTTTATTGCATTTATCGTTGAATTTATGAACGAATCTGGATAAGCGTTATCTTTCAAAACAGATCTATCTATCTATTTTTATGTGTTTTTTTCCGATAAACATTTTCATCAAATTGATCTGATGACTTCTCCAACATGACATCAAAGAAAGGGAGTCGACCATCTTGTTCAATCTCTATTGTGAACTTTATTTTCGGCTCCCGCTAGTTGATATAATTCAAAAAAGCATTCAGGTCATCATGGTTTCTATTCCAAACAGAAAAAATATCGTCAACGTATCTCCACCAAACTTTGGGACCATTCATCTCTCGGAGGAATCAGTCCAGTCATCACCCGAAGACGATTGTAGATACCCAAAATCGAAACGTCGTGAACTAACGTGGCTTGGAATCTCTTAGCTTTTTTATTTTTTTTTTCATTCCTTTATTTTTATTTAATTTTTCGTTCAATTGTTCTATTTTTACTTGTATTGTATTTCACTGGAATTTCATTTCTGGTGTTTGCCTTAATATAACTTTTATTTTCAACTATTCATTTTCAATTCTTCTCTTTTAGGTGTTTCAAGGATTTCAAATCATTTTATTAGACAATGGAAGTCCGAACTAGTCAAATTCATTATGAAACATTATCAATCACCTTCAAACAATTATTTTTTACGAAAAAATCGATTCTGTTGCCCAACCAACCTTTTTTCAGAAAAATTATTGGATTACTAAGCCAGTTAACTATAAGAAAGATATTGCCTACATACAAGTAACTTCTAACTCACTCTACAATCTTTAATTTCACATGAGAACTTCTCCACAATTAGTAATGCGTCACGAAACACTTTCTCGTGAAAATTCTGTTTCAGATTCCTCACAAGTGTTTCATGCTAATTAGATTTCTTGGGGGTAAATTATTTCAAGGACTTGTTCTGCTCACAAAGTTTTCACTCCATTCTTTTTATATCCCTACTATGGAAACACACTTCAAGCTAATAAAGCTAAAAGCAATTACGTTACTCACTTATTCATATGGCTTGGTTATTTCGCAATACCGGCCCAGTTTAAAATAAAAAAAAAATAATTTTACATAATTGAAAAGCTTCTGATACTGACAACTTGAAAACAAAACCTTGAGAATGTTTCAAAACTGAAATTATTTAAATTCATTTGAATGTGATCGACAATGTTTTCTGTTGAATGTTGAAGTTTTGAACTCCCATCATCATATGTTAAAGCATTGCAATGATATCATCAAAAAAGTATAGAAAGGAATAAAAAATTAATATATGATCAGTTTTTTTTCTTTCAAATTTCACTGTGCTTTTATTATTCATATCATAAATTTGTTGTCGATGATTTTTCACAATTTCAAATCCTATGAATTCACAGGTCAGATCACAATAATTTGTTTTATCGAAAATTAGTTTTCCTCTTTTGTTTTTCTACTTTTATATTCATTATTCAGTTCTTCACATATTTTTGAACACTATTTTTACTTTTACTCATTAAAATATTCCGGTTTTTCCATTTCTGATACTTCCTCACTTATTTTTCCTTAGATTGAAAATCTTTTCACAAAATTTTAGACAATGGTTAGGTTAGGTTAGGTCTGAAGTTAGTGGGTATATTAGACCCTCAACCGCAACCCGCAAGGGTTTATTGTGGCTCATACCAATTCTGATTCCATGCACTTGACTATGTTTTGTCTTTCTCAAAATGTTCACCATAGCTTTGTCAATAAGAGCTTTTCTTTGGACAATGAAGCATATTTATTATTATTATTTGTTTATTCTGTACTCCTGACTGTCCCACTAGCTTACGTACCAGTTAATTTATGTTTTTACTAGGTATGTCTATACTATTTTGTATTCCATTCTTCTGACTGTTCACAAGATGACGTTTCAATAAATTCAAATGACATAAACTCTCAAATGTAACAAAATCAAAACTTATTCTAATATCAACATCATTAAACGGACACTTTTGAAGTATTTTTCCGATACATCTTTTCAACTACGTATATTTGATAAAACAATTGAATGTATCTAAATGGAGTCTTCTGGGTGCTCCTCTTTCTAATGATTCACTTTCAGACCATCTTCTAGAAAAACGGGAATCACTCAAATTGCTGACCACTAGATTGAATGAACATCCAAAACACGTTGCATTTTTTCTTTTGAAAAATTCTTTGGCGATTCCAAAACTCATGTACGCTCTCAGATATTCCTCCACTTGGTCAAGTCAGTTGGAGCTTGACGAATTTGATAATTTACTCGGCAGCACGACGGATATGTTTCAAACAATCATTTCAATGATGATTCATGGCTCTAAGCAACGCTTCCTATAAACCTTGTCGGATTACGGCTACGTTCGGCTTCTTCCTTAGCTTTACCAGCATTTTCGTCATCAGTCAATAGTGTTTCTGATTTTATCGATTCCATCCTTCCTTCCATATTTATCAATATCCAAGACGTTTTTTATGCTGAAGATGAATCACTTTGGCATGCCGCAACTAATATTGCTCCTCCTACAGATAAAAAGAAAATACAAAGTGCATGGGACATGCATGATAACATTATAACTGATAAACTTCTGATATCAACAATGGTATGATGGTAAATGACCAGATGGTATGTTTCTCGTACCATGGAAATACGATAAACCTGTGGTATGGGACTTCACTTGCGTTGACACGGTCGCGGCTTTCCATCAAGCCGGAAGTTCGAAGTCAGCTGGAACTGCAGCATCGTCTGGCGAGAAATCGAAAAGAAAAAATTCCAAAATCTTGTTAAAAACTATCTGTTTCATCCAGTAGCGTTTGAAACTTTTGGTGTTTATGGCCCGGAGTCTCTGTTATTCGTTCAGGAACTCTGAAGAAGAATAGGCCAAGCAACGAAAGATCACCGTTCTACCTCTCTTCTGATAGAAATAATTAGTATTGCTATTCAACGTGGCAATGCTTGGGTCCTTGGAACTATTCCTCCTTCACATAATTTTAATGAGATCATGCATTGCCCTAATTTCAGTAAGGAACTAAAATATCTTCGAAACAAGCCGAGATATGTGGATATTCATCAGTCCCCTGTCACAAGTGATTGATCCACCTTCTTCTTTTTCAGTGCGGTCAATGTACTTAGGTCATTCTTGCCCCCCAAATATGAGTTGCAGTCCTCGTAGTT
Organism: Leptinotarsa undecemlineata; assembly: GCA_015342065.1. Taxonomy (NCBI): domain Eukaryota; kingdom Metazoa; phylum Arthropoda; class Insecta; order Coleoptera; family Chrysomelidae; genus Leptinotarsa; species Leptinotarsa undecemlineata. The sequence continues at coordinate 5,155 of WOGP01014576.1, forward strand.
CAGGTTCCCTTTCAGTAGAAGAGCTTCATGAAGCAAGAGCCGAATCGATCCCTCTATGAAACCCTTCTTCACTTGGAAGTATCGATCGCAGCTTGAGAAATGGTTCTTATTTATCAAACTCAAACACCTGTTCATGCAGCTACAGTTTTGTAAGAATGTATCATCTTTCCCTCCAACCGATTTCCTAGAGTCTCTGAAGTCCACTAGATACTCGTGAGGACAACAAGAGGATTGTTTCGAATTCCTAGGGTTCTAGTTGAATACTCTTCGTGAGCAAAACAATAGCAAAATAAATACTCCTGACTGCACTGAATTGAATGATTCCATACAGTCCATCTCGTCTTGCGTTTGTAAATATTTTGCAGGAAAAATCCCCACTTGTTTACTTTGCAGTAAATGTTCAAGAGGTAGTGAAAACTCATGTGAATTTCTGGAACTTCATCTAGCGTATATGACTAATAACCAGTCCGTGCAAAGTTTATTGTTAAATCATCTGAAAATGGAATTTTCATCTGATGATGATGACTGTATTACCAAACATGGGCCAAACTATTTGAAAAGCTCAGGAAACAAGTATAGCCGAGGAACCAGTCATTCTAATAATAACATTGATGAATTTCAAACAAGACTCAACCTCTGACTGAAGTAAGAAACTCTTTGGAAGGTTCGAAATAGATAAACATTCCAGTCTTGCAGACCACTATTACAATATTCATGCAGTCATTGTTTACTGTGGTTCTGGCGTTGAATTTGGTCATTATTACGCCTTGGTCAGAGACGAAACTGACTGTTTTAAGTTTGACGATAGTCATTTTACAAAGTTTTCTAGCGATGTATTGAATCTATTGGAGCCTTTGAAGACATACTACATTTCATTTTATGAGAGAGAGGACTTTTACAGATCAAGATCTTCAGACGTTCTTCTTCTTTCCGGGTTTTCCTTCAGCTGAAAAAGCAAATGCGACACTGGAATGAATTTTTATTGTTGTCTTTATTTTTATCGTTGTTTTACAATAAAATGTTTTTCATTTTTTGTGAATAATGTTAATAAAACTATTTTGGGTCAACATGATGAACTGAAAATAGCAGACACAAAAACTTATACATGTTGACACCCGTTGACTTGAAAACATTGTCAAAGATCAAGCTAGGATCTGAGGTGAAATATAAAACTGGAACCTTTGGCGTAAAACGAATTCAACGAAATGGACGATTCATCAACCAGGTTGGTTGATGTTACTGAGCTCAAGCGATCAATACCGATCGTAATTCATTCAAATCCAGTTATAATAAAACAGAAATATTTTCAGTTGTAGGTTTCATTTTGCTATTTGTTCATTGAAGTGAAGCCTCAGAACGAAATTACAATATATCCTGTACGCCACTGCTTTCGAAATAGGACGGATCATTCGCCTACCACAGTCAAATTTATATATCAAATACTACAAGTTCGGCAATTTTTCGCGTAAGTTCCAATTACTAATTTTCAAGGTAAATAGTTTGTGTTAGAAAATTAGCGAATAGCCCTATTCCCGGGCAGAAGCTCCTAGTCCTGCTTCACTCCCAAACCGATTCCATCATTGAGATACGGTTTTAGCTGCGTGAATCAGTCTTCTATTGGCTTTTCTCAGGGAGCTTTCAGTTTGGGTGTTTCACTCGACACGGGTGTATGCACGTTTTCGAATCGTGAAAAGAAACTAATGTAAACGACTGATTGATCGAAAATGTAGATTTTCGTGAATATTCTGAAGTACTAAACATCTCTGAATGTTTCAGATGAAAACATCGCGACAAAACACAAAAATAATACTAAGCAAACAAATGTGTCTTAAAAGTTTTTAAATGTTTGTTAGATGTATGTATGTAGATATGTGTATTTTTTCTAAGAATATTGTACTAAATACTATTCAATAATAAAGGTAACTAATACCTTTCGAAACTTTACAAATGCCTGAACTCAACAATAAATTTGAATTGAAAAATCTTAAAAAAGTGTCTAGAGAACAACCAACGGTTATATCAGGAAAAGCAGAAAAGTGTGTTCCTAAATCGTCGAATATCAATAATCCAAAGGAAACTAATCACGTGAAAATTGCATCGTACGCATATGTAGAGGTAAGATAGTGATATTGTTCAATGAAATCGTAAAAATATCACATTGTTACTGTCATATATGATAATGTAGATATTATTATAATTCTCCATTTGAAATTTTAAATATATATGTGTTCAGATTTCTCAAACATAGGTTTTTTAAATAGTGTTCAAATTAATGCATAATTGAAAAAGGTTTTGATCAAAATCTGAACTACGTATTGAAACATTTTTATTGAATAATTAACTCTCCATAGCTTCTTAACGTTTTTTTTTCAAATGAATAGAAGAGACATTTTTGAGACATGAAGACTACTTCATAGATTATCGATCATTAGTTATTATAGCAGAGGCTACTTTCTTTTATCCAACTCCTTGATTCATGATACAAGTAGATGTATCTTCCTGAAATGTTCTCGAAAGTATATTTTTGTAGAACAAGAAAGAAACGGCACATGATTTTTCAATATTGCCTTTTCAATACCTCAAAGTAAGTAATGAGAATCATGGACTCATATATGTTATCAATAATAAACGTGTGTTATTAATGATCAACCTAGAGAAATTAAAATTAAACAGTATTGCAGTTAACAAACCCTTTGACATTGAAGACTCGTCCATTACACTTTAAAGTGAACTATTATTAGAGTAAATTCTTCATTGTGTGGTGAGTTTTTTTTCTAGTAATGTAAACCCGGATTGCACAATTTTTTCGCAGTCATATCAATAAATACCATCTTTAAAAATTATTTTCTCGCATACTGGGTGATTTAGTCAAGCGTGACTAAAGTTATATTTTTTTAAATGGAACAACCAGTATGTGGACACATAATTTGATTTTAGGAATAGTCAACATTACTATAATAATGTCGGGAAGGGAAACTTTCAGAAACAGTATATAGGGGGCTCGGCAAAACCGGTCAAGTTTAATTCATTGTCAAACAGACATTATTCAACTCTTTCAAATGATAAACCCGGTATTTTTTCATTTGTATGAAATATTTAAATATTTTACTACATTTTCAATACGAGGTATACTACACGAGAAACAGATATTTTACAAATTATACCCAGTTTTATCAATTGTTATAACCACAAAAAATTCTTTTATTTACGTTCACTTTACTCAAAAATTTTTCAATGTGAACAATCCTAATAATAATGGTCTTTATTATTTCCAAAAAAAGTACATATTTTTCATAATTTTTACCTAGAAATAAAATACAGGAAATAAAAGGAGAAGTTCAATTCATTCAGCGAGAATATCGCTGATGACTTGTTCTACCACTTAACCTTAAGCTGTCTTCATTATCAGAGTTTGTAGTCTGTATCTAATTTTATTTAAATTAAATTATGGATGTATGCATGTATACATTGGTAGTAAATAATATATATTTTACCCGTCATTGTGCAGATTGTAACAGTAGTGTCTTAAATGCAACTTTAAAGCGACTTTGGCTCAATTTTTTCAATTCAGAAGGGATGTTATTATACACTTTTGCAATCTGGTAGCTGTATGAGCGCATGAACATTTGGGTTTTGAATAAAGGGGGAGTTAATGTTCCCTTGAACCTAATGTTCAAGTTGTGGATATCCGTGCGGTATTTTATTTTATGATAAAGATATGGAGGTGCTTTATCAGTAATAATTTTATGATATATACATGCACTATGGAGATGTCTTCTGTTTTCCATACTCAACCATCTTGTTTCTTTNGTGAAATCCTTTGGTGCCTCCTTATCCCATGTATTAGCCTAAGACACGAGTTCTGTACTTTCTGGATTTTGTATTTATAGTTTGTGGTTAGATTCGGGTGATATAAAATATCTGCATAATTGAATAAAGAAAGAACCAAGGTTTCACATAAAGTAATTTTTATTGAGGTGGGAAGAAAATATCTGTTTCCATATATTATTTTTATAGAAGAATATGCTCGTTGAATAAGTTTGTTTATGTGTTTTTCAAATCTCAAATTTGAATATATCAAGACACCAAGACTTTTTCCTTCATTCACTATTTCGAGTTTTTCGCCATTAATCATGATGTTCATATCGTGTACAATACTTCGATCATTTCTTGGTGTGAAAAGAATGATACTCAATTTACTCGGATTTAAGAATAAACAATGGTCAGTAGCGGCTTTTACGAATGATTTCAGATCAACGTTACAACCACACATTAGCACACATTAGCTATAAGTCCATTAGTCTGCAGTGTTTTCTAGAGACTTGGGGAAATGTGACAAGTCAAATAGCTATCAAATAAAAGAAAAAATTCATACACCAACGAATGTAAAATGTATATATACAAATATATACATATATAAACATTCATTATACAACAAAACTTCCAAAATATTCACAAAACACATATGTTTTTTCCTACAATTGTTTTTTTTTCAACAACACATCCACCAAAAGCTTTTTCATCAATAGCATCATCTGATTTCCTTTCCACATATTCACGATCTTTCGAATTCAGTCATCAAAGCTAAAATTATAGTAGTTTAGTAATGGAAAAAGTGTTTTCATCATCTGTTTCAATGAGCCTTTTTTCTGAGAATAGTACAGCGAACGTGTCACGAGTGACAGCACTAGTAGCAGGGACAAACATAAACTATTCACATGTGAAACAGTATTATTCACGTAATATTAATTTATTATTTAGAAATATAAATCTGATGTGAAAAATCATTTTGTGCTAATATAATGCCAACAAAGCATTGCTGTTTTGCGTAATGTATGTCGGATAATCGATACCCGTAAGAAAACGTGTTTTTTATACTATTTATAAAACCTCATATCAATGAGGTTAGATATAAGAAATGGATACATGCTTCGAGGAGAGTGGATTTAACAGTGCAAAAAATAAATGAATATTCATATGTATGCTCTAAACATGAAATTAATAGTAAATTTTCAGTTAGTTACAATTGATTAAAATGAGATATAACCTCAATCGTTTAATAAATTATATTCATTTATTATATTTAGTTGAATTTATTTCATTACCATCTATATTTGATTCATATTTCACTCGGAAATAAATCTGAAATTCATAATTATTTTAAATTTCTTTCATTACTGTTCAAATCTACCGCTACTCTTTACTAGAATCTGTATACTAACCTGTCTATTAATTAACTTTTTTTTCCAGTTACTTTTAAATTATGGCATGTAAGCCAACGTTTTGATGTTACAACATTGGTATCCTGTACAGTTGCAAATTTTAGCTTTGCTCCAAGAACATCTTCTTCTGTTAAAAACATTCCTTCTTAATTGTACTTTACCATATGTTTATATGAGGATTAGGCAGTGTTTGTCCCTACTGGACTACTAGCGCTGCTAGTGACTGATTTTTCAAACTTCAGGAAAAAGGTGCATGGTCCTACACATTATAAAGATAGATATTCATTGTGTTGAAAAAATGGTTAAGGCTTTCGCGGCCGAGGTTTTCAGTGTCACTATGTTTCGGGTTTGAATGCTGTCAATTTTTTTAATTTCTTCCTGACGTTTTGCTGGCACGAGTAGCGAGCTTCTTCAGAGGTTTATATATCCTGAGTTAATCTCCGATGATTGGATATTACGGCTGCGTAAAAGTGTTTTTATGTAGACTCTGGTAATTTGGTGCAACGATACCTCTATCTAGATTAGGTGAATTGTCAATAACATTCGTTGCCTCTTTTCTACATGCCGTCATGCTGTTTGCTGATGGCAGGCTGACTGTTTAGGGGGAAGCTGCCCTAGGTAAAACCAGAATCTACGAGTGGTTTGAAAGTAATGTTTACATGACAAAAAAAGAAGTGGTCTTCCTTATCTTTTCGATGGCCAAACAAATTTAATATCAATTATTCTTAGCATTTATGGAATTGTACAACTCTGTACATTTTTCCAATGTGTTTTCTGTGAGAATACGAGAGAAGGTAGTTCCCGAAACGCCATCAAATGCACGTAGATTTAACATTTAACAGATTTGAAATTCATATATTTTGTTTTTTGAAGTGTGAAGGTAAAATTCATAATGAGAAGTTATTTGCCTTCATTTCATCAATTTTAAAAACTTTTTGATTCCAGGGAGTGAAAACCATAATTGCCAAGAATAATTGATGTACTTCACCAAATAAAGTTCACACAAAATTAAACATTACATTCATTTCTACTTCTCAACTCAACTTATATTAAATGATGTCACATCTAAATTATTACTTGATACTTTATATGTTTGTGTGTGCATAAATTCACCATTAATTGATACTGATGAAGTTATATTTTCACATTTCATGTCCATGAATTTTAGTTGAAATGTATTTCTGGCCTGAACTTTGCAACAGTATAAACTGTGAGCTTCAATAAAATCTATCTATCCAATTACTCACTCAAAGACGGATGAATCGTTTTGATCACCCCATATCAAGATTTCTGCAATCGACCTCAAAGATTCAACCAATAACCCTCGATTGTGTTCCGAAACGGTTTGATTTCTGGAAAGTACATTGTAGAGATACTTCAGATGTTCCAGAGAATGCAAATTTTTGGGACGACCCCAACCTCCAGCAAACCAGCTTCTACTCCTGAACATTGTTTGCATTTATTATTTTCATAAATCCAATTTGGTAACATCTGATTATAATTCTTTGGCAGATCAATCTTACTGAATAACAATTTCGTAATGGTTATCGGTTTGTAATCGTCTCACAATATCAATCCTGTCTTTTTTAATCATATCAAAAGCCAATGAAACATCATTATTTGAAATCATTTCATTTTCCGAATGTCCACAAAAACATTGGTTCTCTTCAGCTGATATTTAGACGTTGACAATTGACATTTAAACATATCTTTTTTCTTTGAAATAATAATTTATGTGGTTCTCAAATATCTGAAACAGTGAGTTCTGAATTCCTACCATCATGTAGTATCATCCCAGAAAAAAAATCGCGAAAATCCGTGAGTATAAAGCAAAATTTTCCGTAAAATAGTCTAGAATCGTAATTTGTCAACACTATAGATATTATAACGTATTTATACGGTCGGTAGCCAGGAGGTTCGACGTGGGTGTTTCATTCACTCACTCGAATTGACTGTCGTGTGGGTCGGTGGTTCAAGTCCGTAAAATAGTCTAGAATCGTAATTTGTTAACACTATAGATATTATAACGTATTTATACGGTCGGTAGCCAGGAGGTTCGACGTGGGTGCTTCATTCACTCACTCGAATTGACTGTCGTGTGGGTCGGTGGTTCAAGCCCCAGTCTGAACGTTCTATTTTCACTTGATATCGTCCAACCCGTGTCAGGAATCACACGTTAAAAGGTAAGACCTCGTTAATCCTTAGATCGCATAAGATTCTACTTCTGAGGGTTGTCGTTCGTAGGGGTGCGACAGCTAGTTAACGGAAAAATAGATTTTGACAGAAATACTATGGACTCTGGTAGTGATAAATTACCAATAATTATGAAAAAATTACTTCAAATATTTACCTCCTAATTAACAATGATACTAATAATAACAATTCTCAGAAAGCATTGATTACTTAAATTTTGGCAACAAAAACGCCTCTTCAGAAATAATTATAACTGACAGAAGTAACGATCTATTTGTCCATTAGAAACTGCTAGGGGTACGTTATCTGGCGATAAATGAAAGTTATAGTTGCACTTCCAAATTGTTTTAACTGCTTTATTGAGGTTAATCAGCTGTTTGAAATCAAAATATTTCCTTCTGTTGTAAAATTATTCCAATATAACTCGCTCAGAAGAGTTTGCAAATTGAGTGGGCATACTTGGAGACTGGCTTTAAATCAAATTATCAGAAAGAACAATTCGTTCAGACCAGTCAGTCTCAAATTACCTACACTGTTGGTTAATGGACTAACACCAATCAGAAAACAACTACTACTACCTTGGCTAATACCACGGAGGATGTTGGATTATATACGACAGGTGAGACTGGTCTGACCGAATTGTTCTTTTAGATAATTAGCTCAGAAGAGGACACAGTGTGTCGTAGCGTATTTGTATTCAAATTTTAAATCTAGATAAATGGTCAATCCTTCGAAGTGAAAACAAAAACAAGTGTAGATGTTATCTCCTAGTTGTGAACATGATCACTTTTAGAATAGCATGTCAAATTTTATATACAAATTACAAAAGACTATTTGTTCGTAGATACTTCGGTAACAGCAGCAGAATAGCCTTCACCAAAGCTTACGGAAAATTGTTGGAATGCTTGTATACCTGCACCATTTTCCAAAAAGCATGTCGCAAAGTGTTCTAGTGAATTATTCAAGTATTTTAAAATGACGTAAAATCGGTGACCGAATGAAGTCTATGCCGGTTGGATTCCTGCATCTTCCAAGGAAGTAAGATAGACAAAGTAGCGAAGCCCGATTATAATCATCGCCACCTTAAAATTGAGCATATGACGAAAGTTGATTCCCATAAAAACCTCAAACCAACCTTTGCAGTCTATATTCAAAGCTTCAACTGATATCAACGTTTTGAATGGAGCAATAGATGAATCCATCGATAAAATAATTGATGAATTTAAGAATCCCTCTTGTGTCATCTGTCTTTGAGATGCGATGTCAGATTTTTATTTCAATCAGTTACTATTCATATCAGAAGCACAGAAGAAAGTGTATTGTGCCGGGCCTGGATCTCATAATTTACAGTATGTTGCATAATTTACCGCAGACCAGATTTGTGAGTCTTCTGAATGTTTTCAACAGACTCCTGAATAGTTCCATTACCATCCCAAAATTGGAAACGGCAATTACTCTGCCTTGTTCCAAAAGCAGGCAAGGATATATCGACAGAGTCGGATTGGAGACCCATTACCCTCACATCTTGTCCTGGTGAACTTCTAGAACTCATGATAAAAAACAGATTGGATTAGCATGTGGAACATCTCAATTTGCTAGATACGCTACAGTCAGGCTTTCGTCGAGGTACCACTGAGAATCTCATTGGAATTTATTCTATCATTGCATCAAATTAAGCATCAGGTAACACTATGGTAATGGGTCTGCAGACATCAAAGCAGCTTATGATCATGTTATCATCCCTAAACTGTTGGAACGATTGGCTCAGTGTACAATTCCACATGATCTCGCAGCATTGATCGGGCAAATCTTTATCAACCGGCAAATTTGCATCCAAGACCCAATCACAGGGTGCATTATAGGGCCTGAATCTGCTACCCGAGGTCTCCCAATAAGGATCGCTAATCAGTCCTATTCATATTCCCCTTGAAACATTTAGTAGAAGACCAGGTATCTTTATTTAGATATGCTGATGATTTGGCACTGATAAACGTCGGTACAGACACTCTAAAACTCATACATGTTCCCAATGTATCTCTGGAAATAATTGATAACTTTCTGGAAGAACATGGGCTATCTCTTTCCATCAATAAGTGCCAAGCAATAAACATATGTTCGATATCCGCGACCATATACTTATTAACAACAACCCCCCCATTCTATGGGCACAAGACGTAAAATAACTGGACATAATCTCTCATCATCAGCTATCATGGCGCCCACATATAAATATGATTTGTGCAAAAGCACAAAAGGGAATAAATCTTTGAGGTCTCTATTTCGAACGTGGTGGGGGGCCCTCCTTCTACCTTGATCCTATTATATAAAGCTCTAGTTCGTTCACATCTTGACAGTGGTATCATATTTTTTGGCAGATGCTCGAAAACAGTATTGTACCAGCTCGATAAAGTACAATATCAAGGTGAAAAGAGAAATGAAAATGTCTATGTTTTATACCACTTTTAATTGTAACTAACGTTACTGCAGTTTCGTCCTATATGGACATTTTGAAACTTACTTACACAATATTTATTTATTGTGTAAGTAAGTTTGAAAATATCCATATAGGACGAAACTGCAGTAACGTTAGTTACAATTAAAAGTGGTATAAAACATAGAAATTTTC
>WOGP01014602.1:0-17810 GCA_015342065.1 Leptinotarsa undecemlineata
TTGAAGAAAAATAAATTCAAGCCTTATCGAGTCAGGAAAGTTCATCATTTGCGTTTAACGGACTTCAACAGGAGAAAAGTTTTTTGTAGATGGCTCATTAGAAAATGTCGCCAAGATAATGAAATTTGTAAAAAAATTGTGGTGTGAAGAAAGTACATTTACCAATAGCGGATGGTTCAACAGCAATATACATTGGCGACAAAAAAAATCAATATTTACATAGAGTTACCAATTTTCAAGAGAGATATGATGTTAACGTATGACTTGTTGTATGTTCTTCATAATGAAATTATTGGTCCCCACGTTTCTGAAACATCTCTGACCGGAGAATTATACTTGGATTTCTTATCAGGGACTCTAATTGTGTTATTAGAAGATTTGCCACTCAGCCTCATAACAAAATATGAGTATTTTCAACACGACAGGAATCCACCACATCGCACTAATTAGACTCTTCGGTGGATTATATCACACATTGACACATTTCGGGATGGAGTTTTCAGTTTGCCCTTTTCTGCACTTCAGTAGAAGTGCAGAAATGTAATTGTGAAAGGTTAAACACCCAAAACACAATGAATACCACTCTTCTTTGACTTGATATTAGAATAAAATATATTTATATTTGTTATATTTACCTAGAAACGTTTCTTCGTCCATTTCCAACCCAGGATTATCTTTTTTTATTTGTTCCATTTCCTTGCGTTTTCTCTCCAACTTTTTATCTTTCTTTGCTTGGATTTTTTTCATTTTGATGTCTCTCCTGATTTGTGATTTGTAGGAGGTGAAATTTTTGTATTGAGGTTCTAGTATGAGTAAAAAGGAACTTGCTGCTGACATTTTTGGAACAGAAGGAAGTTGTACTTGCATCATTTGGCTGTGTAAACAACCCACAAGAATGGTATTTTCCTAAATCGGATAATATAGTATGTCTCATAAATCATGATCAAAACTGAAGGGGGTAATGAAGGAGGTCATTTCTAATAAAAAAAACTATCTTACATCGGATCTGATTCCTCACGTTTATCGAATAATTTTTATTAACGGGATTTTATCAAAATATAATGAAAATATTGTAGAAAACACAAAAAAAATCTTCAATAATTTTTTTCATAAGTAATACACATTTATATTTCAAATCATTTCATTTTATATTGTGACAAATTATTGAATTAACTGTCTTAAACAAATTTATTTCCAATAATATTTCACAGACTAACTTATTTACAACACTTAGCAACTAACGCTTAATTTATTTCCGCTATTTGAATTCCTTGTTGAACCCTCGATTCACTTTCTGAACTGCCCTCTTGGGTCGGGAAGCCGGGCTTATATAATGTAACAATCTTTTCTAGAAATCTGTAGTCGGTTCGGTACTCGACTAGAATTTTACCGGCGGTTGCATTATTTGGCGGGTCATGTGTTTATTCGCTGAGTCGGCCGGCATATCGCTCAGGAGCGGGTGGCTTCAGATTCGTTACATTTCCCCATTCTAGAAGAGGTTTCGCTCCAAAATGTTATCCTTGGCGTGTGTCGATATCTACAGGATTCTCCATATCTGCACTGTTCCATGGAAGTAACACACCACAGTCTTCATGCTCAGTCGTGGAAGATGGTAACCGCACACCAAAATCTTGAAGCCGCTGGATCTGAATACCGTTATCAACATGCTTCTCATAATTCTCAATTCAGCCTGTTAAGCCCAGAGGCTAATTTCAGGATTGTCTAGTCAGTAAGATTCTGGTCGAGCATCGTGTTCCTCAGTCTGGTAAGACTCCTCCATACATCTTCATAGGACGATTTGTTTCGAGAACGATTTTTGATAAACAAGTAGAAAATATTTCTCTGGCCCTTCTTCAACTGTAGCACTCCTCCTACTTCATGATTCTGTTTTCATGATATTTGGAGCTGACTGAATTTCTTGTTGAATACCACAGCGATACCCGTGGTCATTTGGATATCCTAAGCCACGCAGTGTGTTAGTGCGTAATCAATTGGAACTTTGAAAAGGTCTTGTGGCTCTTCTTGAGTTACCCCATGTACGACCTTCTGTCCGTTAGAGTATGAAGACATGACCTTCTGGAAAGTCATTTCATCCTCAGGAGGTCTGAGAGCGCGAACTTGGTCCTGATTTCCAGCATAAGTAGCCAATCTATCAAAATGGACGACCCTAGGCTTTCTTCGAGGTGGCTTATGGATTCGGTAGACGAGGTCATTTATCTTCTTCTCTTTTGTACGGACCTTCCTACGAGTTCCACAACTTCGATGATAAACCACGGCGTTGCTTAGGGTTGTACAGCCAAACTAGGTTATAGGTTTCGAATCCTCCAGCATTCGCCTTGATGTCATAGGCCTCCTTCATCCTATTGCTAGCACTCCGGATGTTCAGACGGACTCGTTCATGTATGCCGTCCATTCTCTGCCGACGTTTGATGACATAGTCTTCCCCCGCGTCGTCTTGTTCTGGTGGCGTTCTGAATTTTAAATCGCAAGGGAGCTGCAGCTCTGGGCCCATTATAATACTGGCAGGGGTTTGGCCGGTTGACTCGTGCACTGCCGAACGATAGGCCAACAGAAACAGGTGAAGATACTGATTCCAGTCTTTTTGGTGGTCAGACTATCTTGGACCAGTGATGGTTTATGGTTTTATTCATTCGTTCTACCATTCCATCGGACTGTGGATGTAGGGCTGTGGTTCTGATATTTCGAATGGACCAACAGTTTACACATTTCTTGGAACAGGTTGGACTTGAAATTCCTGCCCTGGTCTGAATGCAGCTCTGAAATAGTTCATGGCTACCAGGATGTATTTGTTCCCATGATCGGATTCTGGGAACGGGCCGACAATGTCGATGGCGATTCTCTCAGTGAGACTACCCACGTTATACTGGTGCATTGGAGCTTTCGGTCGTATCTAAGGTCCGTTACTGGCAGCACATACAGCACACTTTTTGCAGCAGTCCTTAACGTCGGCTTGACAATTAACCCAGTAAAACCGTTGTCACACCTCCAAGTATCTAAAAAGAATCTTTCGTCCAGTAGGCGATAGCTCAAATCAGGAGCGTTGATCAAAGCTCTTTTCAACTTCTTGAATGATTCTTGGCATTCCTAGGATCACTGGAACTGGATCTGCCCTTCTGTGAGTTGGATTAATGTTTTGGCGATGTTGGCAAACCCCAGCACATATTTACGGTAGTAGGTGTATAAACCAAAGAAGATCAGAAGCTGATGGATGTCTTTTGGAATGGGCCAATCCTTAACTGCTTTGATATTTTGTTCGTCTACCACCACTTCTTCCCCAGAGACAATGTGGCCAAGGTAACGGATTTCTTTCTGGAACAGATGGTTTCAATCCAGAACTCCTCAGACGTATGAATACTTTCTTCAGATTTTTAATGTGATCGTTGAACGATTTTCCGACCACGATTATATCGTCAAGATACACTAGATACGCCTTCCATAAGAGCTCTTTGAGAACCGTCTCCATCAATCTCTCCGAAAGCTTAATATGTTCTCCAAACTTTTGCGAAAATTTAAAAGACTATATTTCAAAACAACACTTAAAAAAATTCACCATTTTTGGTGAAAACTGATCAAAATAAGAATTTATATTTTCAGTGAATTATATTTTTAAATTACAATAGTTATATAGCCCACAATCACGAAAAATGTTGGTTTGATGAGAATACCATATAGTTTAGGAGGTCTATTCATCCCTATGTTCATCAGGATGAATAGCTAAAGAAGCCAATCACTCGTGCTGGCGAAACGTTATGATACAGTTCCAAACCACGACGGCCTTCAAACCCGAACGAAGATCGTAACACTGAAAATCTTGGCCGCGAAAGCCTTGATAAATTTATCAATTTGAGATAAATATCCACAAAAATTGTTCCATATATTTCCCTCCACCTTTAAAGCAAAGCCTGAAGCATCGATAAAATATCTTAGAAGATAACTGAATACTGGCAGATTATTTCGTTTCTCTTGCAACACATGATAAATTCGTTCCTGTAATTCTTGATCATTATCATATCATATTATCATAAAGATTTGTATTTCATATATCCCAAAAATCAACAGGGTTTAGTTATAGGGACCGCAGTGGCCAAGAAACTCTTCCACCCCTTCCTATCCAACTTCTTGTATAGGTATTTGCTGAAATTACCGTTGTCAGCTCTGATTATTCTAAGTATTTCCTCAACAGAATAATACTCTTCATGGATATAATCATGTCGTGAAAAGTTTGGTTACGCTTGATGTGGTGAGGATGGAATAACTGTCTGCAGTATGAAATTCGTGCAAATGTGGCCCTGAGTATGTTCGTATTGAGTGAAATCTGCATATTTCCGTGATATGTAAGGCATATTTTTGTAAGAAGCAATGTACTTTCAAATTCAATAAGTCTTTTCTGCACAAACAGGCAGCCAGAAAGCACAAGTTTAAATATACTGAGGTATCAGCTGATCGGAAATGATTTTTAGTCAATTTTTGACCAATGAAAGTGAAAATTATTGATAATAATTCTTGTTTTCATATTATAATAAGAGCACATTGTCTTTAAAAACTGACATACTTGGAATTTTTATTGAATAAGAACTTGTACTGATTAACAAAAATATAGTGTTTTCAACTTTTGTTGACAATTTCTGACAAGTGTAACATTTTCACAAATGTATCTCGAATGAAAGACCAACAATCCTGATACTCTTTTTTAGAAAAAATTTAAATAATCTCGGGTTTTTCATGTTTTTTCATAACAACAATGTTTTATTATATAAAAATCACAAAAAGTAATTTATATTTCGAAAACGGTAGGAATAGAAAAATATCAAAAATTTTGTCGAGTAATAATTATAATTTTGTTTTGGAAACATTTTCTTATTTCTAAAGAATTATTTAAAATAGTCTTGGGTTTTTCACAGTATTTTTTTGTAATAACAACGTTGTTTATACAAAAATCACAAAAATGAAAATTACTGCGAGTAATTGGACATCATGTCATATGAACCTTTTCATTAGAAATGACAGTTCCTATCACCACCTTCAGTTTGGACTATGCATTAAGTTTCCGTAGAAGAATATGAGAAGTCGGTTTGAATCCTGAACAATAATGCTTACTCACCAAAGATGGGTGCCAAATTAAACAGGTGACAACATCTGGTGCAGGAATGAATCCGATAGGAACCAGTATCTCCTCCGCATTTTGCGATGCATCCATTTTAAAGAAAAATATTGTACAATCCTCACTTCCACTAACCATACGATTTCCAGAATTATTTACAGATATTTTAGTAACAGGCTTGTTGTGAGGTTTGATGATCTACAAAATAATTAACCAAATATTATCATCTGATGAATCTAAATACTGAATCGCTATAAATACCCGGTTATTACATTTTTAAAAATAGTGAGAAAATATGATTGAGTTCTGGATTGTGGAAATTTCAATACAGATGAGGAGTAGTAGCCTCCAGTTCACAAATGCCATTTCGCAAAATCTGAGTTCGCCTTGCCTTCGCAGAAAATTATAATTGTGGTGTAATTAAATTCGAAATCTAATAGTTTGAAAAAATTAACAATTTAGTTCAACAAAAAACAAAGGTTTGTTTTTTGCGAATATTTAAAAAAATTGCTGGTATTCCAAATTTGAAAAAGAAGTACTCAGAAAGCAGAGAGTTACTGACAAAAGTCCCAACTACCAGAACTTTCCAACTACCAACAACTTTCAACTCAATCCTCAACCCTATTTGGGCGCTTCAAAAATGAATATTCTTTTCACTCATCAAATATGAATATTCAGGAATTGAAGAAATCTGTACTTGGTGGATAGTTGAATAAAGAATAACCCGCCAACACAAAAATTCATTTATTTTTTGCCAAATTATGCTTTTGGTTTTAATAATTTTTTTCCAAGTTGGGGATGAACATCAGATAAGATAAGGTGAGATAATCTATTTATTGACCTTTAAAAATTACAAAAATGTTCATGAGATAAATTCACAACATAATTGTGTAGATACGTCTAGACTGAGGTGTAGTAATATAAAAAAGTACATGAAATTTGTAAAGCTATGTAGAAATGGAAGTAGTGAATTTTGTATAAATGAGATAATCCTAGAAACTAGGCTTTGTGTAAGGTAGTACTGTAATGAATCTGAAGCCGGCTCTGACCGTCATCTCAGTCCCCAAACATATGACTCACCGCGGGAGGAATGCGATCGACGAACCGCAGCGAAAAGAGTGGATTAGTACCGAAACCGCTAGATGTCTCTAAAATATTCGTCACCAGTATAAAAGGTCGGGTCCTCGCTCAGAGAGTGAGTGTGTAGCTAGAAAGTGAATCGTGCGTTTGAAGGAAGGTTAACAAACAGTGAAGATAAATTAAGCGTTAGTTTCTATGTGTTGTATATAAATTAGTTGTGCTAGTGAAGTATTATCAAAAATAAATTTGTTAAAGGCAGTTAATTCTTTATTTCGTTACAATTGCTGATCAAAAGTAGGATTTTTTTAAATAAATTAGTGAGCGCTTGGTGGACAATCTTTGGATTACGGCTAAATTGACTATGAAACTTTGGCGTAGAGACTGGTGATACATTGCGTTTCGTGAAGTGGACAGTACCGAACTTCGGAAACAAACTGATAAACCTTTCTCGCAAAAAATACACTTGTGAAAATAAATAAGTGTTTCGGATTCGATTAAAATAAGTGGACATATTCCGTTTTGTGGAAAATAGACATTAAGAGACAAAATGTGTTAAAGGAAAGTGCATCTAGTGGACTTGAAAGTCGCCGAATGGAAGCAAGAACTGGAGGAGAGAGAGAGACCTAGATTCTTTCGGAAAGTAATCAGTACTCCAGAAGAGACTATGGGATAACTTGATTGAATCAGAAGGAGATCCCGAAGCATATTTATTCGAAGTTTCTGGGGGTGATTTGAGTTCAATAATGAGCAAACTCGATAAGATTACCAAATCGCTGAGAGATAAACTTCAACAAAATTCGGCAAGTTTGGAGGAGAAACTTCTGGAAAATTCGTAGAGTTTAAAAGATGAACTTCAACAAAATTCGAAGTGCCTGGAAAAGAAGCTTCTGAAAAACTCGAAGTGTTTGGAAAACAAGTTTTTGGAAAATTCGAAGAAACTTCTGAAGAAGAAACTTCTGGAAAATTCGAAGAGTTCAAAAGATGAACTTCAACAAAATTCGAAGTGCCTGGTGGAGAAACTTCTGGAAAACTCGAAATGTTTGGAAGACAAGCTTCTGGAAAATTCGAAAATTTTGGAAGACAAATTTCTAGAGAATTCGAATAGTTTGAAGAGAGAACTCTTAGAAAATACAGAACGCTTGAAGAAAGAACTTTGTGGTGTGGCGAGTCTACTAGAAGAGAGGATAGGAACCATCGAGACAGAGTTAGATAAAATCAGGAAGGAAATGAAAATGGAAGTGGAAGAAATCAAAGGGGAGATCAAAGATGAAATTGGAGCAGAAATAAAGAAAATGGAAAAAAGTTAGGCAATGAAATCAAAGGCGAATTTGAGGCAGAAATCAGCAAGATGAAGGAAATAATTAACAAGTTGCAAAACCAAATCGTTAATTCTGCCCACACCGCAGAATCTGTTAGTGAAAAGTCGATTCCGGAACTGAAAGATGTCAAAGGCAGTTCTGAACCAGGAAAGAACTGAATCACGTGACGATGAAAGACACCTACCCTCTTCCAAGAATCGATGACACCCTAGCCATCTCGACAATTTTCTCGACTTTGGATTTGGAGAGTGGATATTGGCAAGTTGAATTTTCTTTAGAAGATCGAGAAAAGACTGTTTTCACCATCGGTTCAGGATTGTGGCAGTTCACGGTTATGCCATTCTGGCTTTGTAATACTCCAGCGACCTACGAGAGATTGATGGAGACGGTTCTCCATCAGTCGTTTTTTAAGTGATCGTTCGACAATCACTTTAAAAACCTGGAGGAGGTATTCATGCGTCTGAGGAGTTCTGGATTGAAACTCAGTCCCAAGAAATGCCATCTGTTCCAGAAAGAAGTCCGTTACCTTGGCCACGTTGTCTCTGGGAAAGAAGTGGCAGTAGATGAACAAAAGATCAAGATCAAAGATCCAGTGTCAGTGGTCTGAGTTAGGCCAAAACCCATTCAAGAAGTTGAAAAGAGCTCATATTAACGTTTCTGTTTTGAGCTAATCCCTACCTGACGGAAAGTTCATTTTAGATACGGACGCCAGCAACATGGGGGTTGGAGCAGTCCTTTTTCAGATCCAGGATGGACTGGAGAAAGTTATTGGCTACTTCAGTTGCTGCTGCAGTTCAAAAATCCCGGGGGCCAAGTGGCACGCTGGATTGAGAGACTTCAAGAAATTGACTTCGAAATAGAACATCGAGCTGGGACTAGCCATAAAAACGCAGATGCCCTATCCCGAAGATAATGCCCGATGACTGCTCACATTGTCGATGAGAAGAAGAGAAAAAAGCAGCTATTAGTATAACTACAGCTGCAGACAACTGGGAGGATAATGAGATCAAGGAAGACCAAGAGAAAGATCCAGATCTTGGTTGAGTCATCGGATGGAAAAAAAGTGATCGAATACCATCGTGGCAGGAAGTAGCAAGTTATTCGCCAGCGGTTAAGTCCTACTGGGCACAATGGAACTCCCTTACCTTGGAAAACGGGATTCTGAAGCGTGTGTTGGAGTCTGAAGACGGTGCAGAAGAAAGACACCAGACAGTGGTACCCAGGAGCAGACGACAGGAGGTGCTCAAAGAAATCCATGACGGAGTCACTGGAGGATATCTGGGAGTAACGAAGACCCTCCAGAAAGTAAGACAACGCTTTTACTGGGTTAATTGCCAAGCAGACGTCAAGGACTGGTGCAGAAAATGTGCTGTATGTGCTGCCAGTAACGGACCTCGGATACGACCGAAAGCTCCAATGCGCCAGTATAACGTGGGTANTGGGTAGTCCTTTTGAGAGAATCGCCATCGACATCGCCGGCCCGTTCCCAGAGTCCGACCATGGGAACAAATACATCCTGGTAGCCATGGACTACTTCAGTAAATGGGCAGAAGCCTATGCCCTGCCCAACCAGGAAGCCTTTACCGTCGCTGACGTCCTGGTAAAGGAATGGATATGTCGATTCGGTGTCCCATTGGAGCTGCATTCGGACCAGGGCAGAAATTTTGAGTCCACCCTGTTCCAAGAAATCTGTAAACTGTTGGGCATTCGCAAGACCAGAACCACAGCCTTACATCCTCAATCCGACGGAATGGTGGAACGAATGAATAAGACCATAAACCGTCACTTGTCCAAGGTAGTCTCTGACCATCAAAGAGACTGGGATCAATACCTCCACCTGTTCCTGCTGGCCTATCGTTCGGCAGTGCACGAGTCAACGGGCCAAACCCCTGCCAGTATTATAATGGGCCGAGATCTGAGGCTTCCTTGCGACCTGTTTTGCCTAACAAACATTGAACACCTGGATGTCAAGAAGATTTGAAGACTTCTGGCAAAATCTTCCGAATTGGCTCACTCCAAAGCGTTCATTCACCCTTCAAACTTGAGACCAAATAGTTGTTGGACTACAGTAGGGATGCACTACGATGTCCAACATGCCTCCTCAGAGGTCACTGTCATCTTAATCATCATATGCAGTGACTCGAGACTGTTGGAAGATAGTGTGTGTCGCTTCTGTTTTGAAAATTATGAAACAGCAGAACATATACTTTGTGTCTGCCCCGCTGGGCACCGAATCAGGTTTGGTAGGAACACATTTCTACCATCTGACCCGAAAGACCACCACTTTGGACCTAATTTAACCTAACCAAAGAACACAAATTAAAACATTGTATTTAATCGAAATTTTGTTAGAATAATTTGTTGTCTTCCAACTACATTACAACTATTCCTTCAGAACGTCAGTCAACGTCGCGTCTGGTTTTACACAGCCACTCGCAGTTGGGGGTGAATTAAACACGGGTACATCACGAATTCAAAGATTTATAGACTTACGAGATATTTGCCGCATAATATATAAATCAGGCCGTAAAGAAGCGAGTGTAAGAACCGGCAAAGCGTGATTCACATTACCGACCGAGCCGAGATATAGGAAGGAACGTCTCTCGTAATCATTTTTGCTCTGCCATTGTGATATGATATATATACCCGCTCTATCTGATTGCGCTTATCATTGCCTGCGAGGTGTTATTAGGATATTTCACACACTCTCTGTGCGTACGACGAAGACAAAGATAGTAAAGCACTCTTGATTATAATGTGTACTGCTAATAGTACGGTTTTTTTGGCGGGGAAGCCCTTCTTCTGCGGGATATTTGTTAAACGACCATTAATACTTGTCGCGGATCGTGTAAAAAGGACTCCATTTGGACCTTTCTCATTCAATGCTTATCAGGAAATCGTTGA
The DNA here is from genome assembly GCA_015342065.1 of Leptinotarsa undecemlineata. Lineage (NCBI taxonomy): Eukaryota > Metazoa > Arthropoda > Insecta > Coleoptera > Chrysomelidae > Leptinotarsa > Leptinotarsa undecemlineata. Next base: position 10,426 of record WOGP01014602.1, read on the forward strand.
ATGTGATTCAGACATGAGTCGAACTTAAAAAGAGGCAGTGTGTGAAATGTTTGTTCGATGGCCATTAGAAGTTTTTATTGAAAATGAAACTGCGAGGGAAAAGTCCTATATTCTTCATTGTAACATTTTTCATTCCAGTTAGTCGCAATTGCCTGAGAAAAAAATAACTATACGAAAAGTCAAGGGATCATCTGAATAAATAAACCACGTATGAGAGTGACAGATCCAAACAAGGAAAACCCCTTCTTTTAAAAGAAGTTATAATAGTTTTCTGTATCTATAGAGTAGGAAGTATGAGTAGAGGCCCACAGTACTTTGGCCACATGTGACTCATTGTATATCCTCCCGAGAAGTTGTCCTCCTAGGTCATCGTCCATCCTGTCCTTTCCAGGAAGGTGAACAGGTCACTAGGAGCCCTCTCCTTTATATCGGCGAACACACACTCTCTTATTGACGATAACTCCAAACACTCGCATAGGACATGCCTGACAGTTTCATCTTCCTGTTCACACATCCTACATAGAGGTGTGTCCACTGGCCCCATATTATGGAGGTGTTTCCTAGGTTGACAGTGGCCAGTCAGAAATCGTACTGTTAAGAGTAGGTTTTTTCTGGTCATCTCCAGATATTTCAGACTGCGTCCTTTGATTCCATCCTATCTCTTTAGGTTTTGAGCATGGGTGTGACGTTTGGCTAGTTCCGAAATTGTCGAAGTGCAGCCGCTTCATTGGCTAAAGAGTCAGCAATGCGATTACCTTCACTCCTGTCGTGCCCTTTAACCCACCTCAGGATAATGTTATCATCTAACGAGGCTTTGGCTAAATCTTGGTGGCACTCTAGTACTAGCTCTGGGCTTGTCTACTATCAGTGCAGATTGTTTTGCTTCTGCCAGAAATTTCTTTCCTGGATATTTCTTTTGTTTTGATTGGGCTTTGGATGGGCTGAAGATGATTTTTTAATGAAAAATATATATGTGTTGATTTTTCGAAATAAAAAATAAAAACAAGGTATTTTCTGAATGGTTTAGAATGTTTAATCAACTTCTGAAAAATATTTATTAGACTTATTTGCTATCGTTACATTCGTCCCATATACAACAATTTTCTATTGTTTTTATTAATCTCGTTGTTTTGTTCAGGTTCCTCAATTTTCTTATCATTTTTGTCATTCCGACTCGACACATGTTATTTTATCATTGAAAATTGAAAATAAAGAATGATAATGGAGATAATTTGTCAAAAACGTTAAAAATAGTGTGTTTTTGTTATTCAGTTATATATTTCTTTCTGCCAATTTTTTGGAAACATATTTTCTTTGATATTTTTTTTTATTCTCTGCTAGTCAATCCTTCATTCTGTTTTTTTTTTCTGAAAAAATATGATATAATCGTCCAATGAATCAATGTTAAAGTCAGCCCTGAATTGAACATAATATGAACATATCTAAACATTTGAAACTTCGATTTTTTATTGAAAATGCAAAAATTATTATCTGAATTTATCATCTTATCAAAAACTTCATATGTTTTTTGTAATGAACACTTCAAACGAGATGATTTTATAAATACATAGTTTACTCAAAATTTGATAGACAAGAAATTTCCAAATAACTATTTACATTTCCATCTATCTATCTATGGACAATTGTTCTACTGATGATAATGATGTTCTTGCTTTGATGATAATATTTCTGCACCACCTTATTTCTATTTATTTTTTGGATTACCCTGTACTAGATAAGTTACAAAGATGCCATTATGACATATCGCAAAGTAAAAATTTGTCAAAAAAATATTTCTCTTATTACAAATGAGGCACAACAGAATATTGAAGGTTGTTTTTAAATTTTTGTCTATTTTAAATCATGTGTTTTTGAAGCTCCACATCTCAATAAATATTTACTTCTTTGCTCGCTGCTGAAACAGCCCGAAAAATCAGCCAGCCATTTGGCAATAATAGTGTTAATTAACGCAATATTTGACGTTAGTTTTCGGAATTGCATTCCGGAGCTTTTAGCTCCGGAATGTCGACCTACAGTAATCTAGAAGTAGGATTTGAGGACCGACCCTGGTGGAGACTGACCCATCATAAACAGTGCGTGGGAAATTGGAAAAACCAAAAAGCTTGAAAAGAGGTTGTCCTATGACTTAAACGATCTAAAGAAATTATCAAGTTTCGAGGTATGTTCTTTCTTTGCTTTTGCGCAACCAAAATTATCCATTTTTGGATCGTATTGTCAGGTGTGACTGAAAGTAGACCTTCTACGACAACAGAAAACGTTCAGGACAGTGCTTAGATACCGATGAGCCATCCATGCGTAAGTAATATAGCTGCAAGAGTTCCAGCCCTAAATCCCATGTATTTTCTTATGGCTTCTCATTCTGGCGTTTTTTGACCTCAGGCCCTGTTCAAACATAATGGACGTCTGATAGAGACGAGGCGCGAACTTTTGTCCTTTCTGTGTGAACTGGGCCTGAGGTCCAAAAATCGCCAGAATGAAGCGCCATTAGGACTAGGCTGAAACGGCATTCGTCGACTTCATCGAATCCCGAGCAAACAATGTTTCAGCTAACGGAGTTGATCAACTTCTGTTACCCTGTGCACCGATTCAAATAGCGCTCATTTCGATCATTCATTGATATATTACAGTTTAAAGTAGGGTGGGTCACTTACCTATATGATATAAAATTTTATATTTCCGGGTTTTCGCAACGAAGTAACCGTTCTGGTAACTGCCCGCGTGATTCTCACAAAAATCTACACCCATCAACATCTGATATTTTCAACTCAACTGGTCTTTTTATCATCTAGGAAGCACAACTGAAAATCTTCACACACCTTTAAGAAAGGTGTATCTTCTCACACATAATAAGCACTTCTGTAGATATCAACGGTTAACTGATCCAGACGAGCTAGTTTCTTTTCCTTTATGTAACTTTCTTATCGCATATTTACTCCGAAATCATCGTGGAAGAGAGATGGAATGATAAGCAATGATGATACGATTGCCGAGATAACCAGAATGTGTTTATTCATACAAAAAGATAACGCTTAAGTTATACGGAAAAGTTTCCGTTGATAAACAGATAATGAAACGGTTTAACTCTGAAATATCCACTCCATGACTTGGATTATAAGTGCGTAGGTATACAGGGTTTTACTTGAAAATCCAAAACCCTGATAGCTTCGAGTGCAGCTTGTCAAATCTAGGAAGTGACTTCAGTCTCGTCTTAAGACCTCCCCTAAGACGCTCAGTCTTAATGACAATCTTGTAGTGTCCACTTCGGTGAAGTATAGTACGGGACAAAAGTCTGTGCTCTAAGAAAATGGCGAATCGAAATTGAAACGGAAAGTTTTGTGTTTGTGTTTCAGTTGCGAAGAAATTTTCTCAAAGACATGAATGAATACCATGAAGAAGATCGAACAATAATTTATATGGATCCATACTACACATACACATGAGAAGAGTTATAATTGGGCGACTATCATAGCGGAATGAATTTATAAACACGAAATTAAATGCAATACAGACTGCTGAAAAACAAAACTCATTTCAATTCAATTACGAAAATAACGCATTATCATACTAAGCTAATAAGTGGCCATCAGTTGAAAAAACCCTTATTGCTACTTGCGGCGAGGACTTTACTCTTAGGCCATTTTAAAACCCAAATAGGCACACCAAGTTGCATGGTAGATTTCATTCTTTTCTATCCTAATGCGATCTCTGTCAAAAGTGTACGCAGATGGTGATATGTTCCAAGTCGCTTCCTAGATTTAACAAGTTGTATAATTAATTTTCAGGAACTACTCCTTCAAATAATATGGAAGCAGAGAAAAGAGAGGAAGAAATATGCAATTGAAATATTGAGTGGAATGAAGTGTTATTCACTTGGATTGTTGGCAGGTTGTTATGCCTAACGTTTCGTTAACAATTGCGACAGGACACGTTTTGCGTTTTGAAACAAAACCATGTCCATACGACATGGTTTTGTTTCTCAACGGTTAATTGTCCAGATCAATGTATTGTTGAGTGCAGGCAGCCACATTTTATTATGTTAACTTTCTCTTTCTCTTGGTTGAAATTAACTGTGTTTTGAATTTGTATTGCTTTCCTAGATAGTAGTGTTCTGTCGAGCACTAGGGCCTCTTCAAATATGATAACATAAAGACTTCATCACAGCTACAACGGATCCAGTGTAACCACGTTGTTTTATCTGGCTTCTTTATTTGACCTCAAACTCTATAGTTTTTGTTGGCCTGAAGTGAAAACATTCTTTGATCCTTTGATAAGTCATCAATTCATACAGCTATGGTTTTAACAATAACAGTTTTCACATCCTAATTGATAGATTTGTAGCTTGCTCAAGTCAATCACCATCATCCAACATGTTTTTTCTAGAGATAAATTTACGTACTTATAAAATTATTGCAACAATTGTCACATTTATTGTTAGAATTTTTTAAAGGAGATCATCATTCTTTTTCAGTGAAAGTAGCTCAAAAATAAACGATATAATGTAGGAATGTGAACACAGAACATAAATGGTAAAGACATATTTACTTACGTAAAATTTTTAGGATTATAAAAAAATATAATTTTGGGATTCATAATTGTAACCCAAAGTGGTTGTGATGAAGAGGATATACTACTTGAACTCCTATCACACCTGTATCTCTTTTGCTTGAAGCCGTATCCAAAAATTATTTATTATTATTGATCTTGTTTATCTTGAAGAATGTCACCATACATTATATCAATAAAACAAATTAATCTGTTTTCGAAGTATCATATTTTCCAATACGATTTTGGGAATATATATTGAGTATTTTTTTATTACGAATAGTTTTTGTAATCTTCTCAAACAATCATATCGTAATTTTATCGTAATCAGTAAATGGTGTACAATTTTACCTCACCTTTGTAAATTTTTAGTATTTTATATTGTAGATCTGTTTTACATTTTACTATAAGTGAAATGTGGGCATATTAAAGGAACAATTCGTTTCCTTTACCTACACAATAGATTCCTGGACTGACACCTATCAGAAAACAACTACTCCCAAGGCTAATACCACGAAGAGTGTTAGATTTTATCTAATCGATATTCAGACAATTGTAGAGCAATTATAGCATTAATTGCATGAGAAAGCATCTGCAGATCCGCTTCTCCGCGCACTTCTTCAGTTATTCTCCTCTTGTTTCATTCACTACATTACCCAAATGCTTTCTCAAGACAACTACGAAACATAGTTACGCTAATTAGTTGAAATATTCCTTGCAACCAAGGTAATTCACCTATCTAGAAATAATTTTTGGTCTTATTTGCTTTACACCATCTCAAGCATTAAACATTTCTTGAAAGGATACTTGTCACAGTACTCAAAAATTGAGCCTGTCTTAAAAAAATTCCTTTCAATTGGAAGACAGCTCGAGTTCACCGTATAACCAAAAAGGCAAGATAAATATATATACTATATACTATAGACTAGTGATAGGAAAAAATATAGAGAAGGAAATATTATATTCATAAATTTTTGGAATACGTCATACTCATGAAGAATCTCGGCATTTTATGGCATTTGGTATAAGATTTACCCTTTGAAGTGCGATATTTCGTTTTGTCAGTTTGCTTTGCTTGAGGCTCTTCAATTTACTCAAAGAAAGTTTCTTACAAGCAACGGTCAATGGTTCTCTCTCGGATAACTTTACCATTAACGCTGGTGTTCCCCAGAGATCGCGTCGCTTCCTGTTATGAATCAATAACTTCGGTCATCAGTATTAAGTAAGAAGGTAGATATAAAAACTATTCAGAACAATGAAATTGTGTAAAACTCGACAATTTTTCATCTTCATGCAAAAGCATTATAAAAACGATAGTGAGCTGCATGAATGGGGGAACTGTAGGAATTACATACAGCTGTACGGTAGAAATAGAGCTTTCAAAACGCCACCAGTTATTAGGAAATGGAGGCTAAGTAATATTGAATTGAAAACTTGTGGAAGTGGATCCATTCCTTTATTACTGATAATTTTTTCAAGAACAAAACATTAGCACTAAAGGAAAATCTATAAGGCGCTCTAAGAACAGGGTCTGTGCGAAATTAGCTATTGACGTTGGATGTGAATCGCTTGAGGGTAAATTCATTTGGAAAAACGTTCTTGGGACGTTTATTCCACATGAACATAGCTCTCTAAATGAAAGTGAAGATCGAGGTGTACTCAGTGGAACCACAAAACGATGAGCAGCCACAGTGCTAAGTCAATTGAACACCTACCGTGAAAGTATCTATAAAAAAGAGACACATCCCAACCATTCTTCGATGTTACAGACTCTCAAGGTTGCAAGTGGTGTTCTTGTTTCCACCCAGGCGAATGGCTTTTTTCTGGAGAGAATCCAGCAACTTTAAGGTATGCTTAGGGGCAGAGCTCCATACATGTGAACAAAACTCCAAAGAAGGTTTGATGTGAGCTTTATAAAGCATTAAAAGATGCTGAGGTGTGTATAGTTTTCTGGTTCAGAACAATGTTCCAAGCCGATGAGAAGCAGCCTTTGCAACTTCAGCGACATAATTTCGCCAAGACATATTGGTGTCCATTTTAACCCCCCAACAAACTTATCAAAGCAGGAAGCGGTATTGTCTTTCCTGACATTTATATCCGGTTCGGAGACGTTTATCTTTCTGGAGAAAACCGATGCCTGGGTTTTATGGCATTGAATTGTACCTGGTTACTTTCACCCCAATTCGAAATCACCTCTAGATCCTCATTAAAATATGCAACCTCCTGCTGCCGGTGAAGATGTACACCCGCAGCCGATGTGCTGAAATCCAAATGGAATGACGAGACAACTGTCTCGATTGCGTTATTCCAAATATGGGTGACATACGATGGAGGTTCGCTTTTTGATCTTTGTTTTCGAAAGATATATTGATGATAGTTCAAGATGTTAAAGCCTCCCAAATATTTAAAGATATGATGGTTCACGGCTTTCTCAATGATTTTTGATATCACTGATAGTGAAGCGACTGGTCTATAGTTTATTACATCAGTTCGGACTTCCATTGTCTAATACAATAATACAATACAATTGCATGGAGTGAACAAATGATTAAGGATAAGTACAAAGTACTTGTTTCCTTGATATCAACAGATAAATAGACAAATAAAAAAGGAAAAAATATATGTATAAAAATGATCAAATGGTAAAATTTTAAAAATATACAACTCTATAACTAATTATATATAGTCAGCTTAAATTCTATAAAGAATAAAATTCAAATAATACAAAAAAGTTAAATGACATACATTGGTTGTATTCCACTAGGGTTCAAATAGTTGGGAGATCATATTCCTTTCATTTTCATTGATATATTTCTTTAACT